>CALYCR020000991.1:0-11550 GCA_944470395.2 Schistosoma turkestanicum
GAATGAACAAACATTAGACAGAACTGGAAAGGGAAGCCCAGCACAGAGTTGGTTGGAGAAAACTGGTGGTCGGCCTATGCTCCATTGGGGGTAACAGGCGTAAGTAAGTAAGTAAATAAGTAAGTAATCATTTTGTCGGAATAAATAGTAAGAAGAAGAAACACAAAAAAGATTGATTAAGTTTAATGAAAAAAAAAGTAATAAAATCTACTCATTCTAAAGCGTCAATTGTGTTGTATTGTTTTATTTTCGTTTCATGTAGAAAATTTAACTCAATACTCACTCACTCAACTGTGTGCATGCACTCACTCACTCACTTAACCAATCAACCTATCTAGCATAATATGATTTCGGTGCACGCCTTTATGTTTCTTCTTCTTTCAATGAAGTGTACGTATTAAGTGTAGTGAATATACATATATGTGTTGTATATTACTGAAGAAGAATAAGCCTGTTTTTTGTGTTAAACATACATATATATATATGTATACAAATATACATGTAATTAACAATACTGTTGTTAGTATAAAGTGCTGCCGGTTCTAATTATTTCTTCTGTATACTTATGTATACAATTATATTATAAACTACCATTTCACTACACTATTTTTTTTTTATTTAACCAATTGAAAATGTTAAGATCGAATTGAACAAAGTGACTTTTTTGTTTTTTCATTTTGAAACTCAATATAATATCAAGAATGATTGTTGTTTATAATCAGTAGAACTTTTGTTCTGTTCAAGTTGAACATCATTTCAATGCGCAAAGGAACAATGATGAAATTTCGGGTGTTTATCGAAATGTATTCGTCTTCTTCTTCTTCCACCTGACTGTATCACAACATCATCTTAAAAAGTTAACATTTTTTAAGAATGTTAAGCGCATCATCATCATCGTCATGATGGTGACGATGCGGATGAATAATCCTCAGTGTAAACACTGCTACTATTCAAGGTGAGTGGTTGAATACAAGTTAATTAGTTTTATTGATTTACTGATTATTAATGAATACTTTTGTGAACAATCGATTCACTGATTGTCCATTCGCATTTCTTGTTTTTTTGGAATAAATATTGTCAATCATGAATCATGCATGAATGAATGATGATGACGATAATATTCTTCTTGATTTTTAATCTACAAGAGGTGTTGATGGACATCATATGATCGATTATTGATCATCGTTTTCATTGTGTTTCTTTTTGATCATTTGATATTTAACTGATGATAATCCGAAATGCTTAGATTGATCAGTAGATGAAGTGGTGAAACTTCATCAGTTGAGGTGGTTGGGACATGTGTTACGTATGCCTAACCACCGACTGCATCGACGAGCGATGTTTTGTGGTGTAGGAATAGGTTGGAAGAAAGTTAGGGGCGACCAGAACAAAACATGGCAAAAATCAATGAAGTCACCGACTAGTGGACTGAGTCATGTTGGTAGATATAGGCTACCTGGTTGGGGTCCGCGAGACGAAAGTCACCAATGGTTAGAGACCTTGAACGACATGGCTCAAAATCGTTTGCAATGGCGCAAGTACATCCATTCTTTGAGCTCTCTCAAATCCTAATCTTCTGGATTCGTCAACACATCGGCCTTTGTCTTTCTAAACTTATCTCACTGAATTATACTTCTTGAATAATATCTTCAAACCCTAGTCTTCTTCATTATACCATTAATACCTCTACTATCTTTATGACTATGGGATTTGATTTGACATTTGAGTCTCTGTGCTAATGTGGTATGGCAACATGAACTTATGTACATATGTACGTAGTTCTACGTTGCAACTGACTGACTGACGATGATAATCAAGGTTTTGCATTTTACGAGAGAGAGTTAAAGAGATTGTTGTTGAGGTTGTGTGAAATGCTTAGATTGATCAAAAAAAATTAGACATTTACACTGTTGAATGCCGGATATTTCTATGGTGTAGGGGTTAGGCGTTCGCACTGAAGAACGAAAGTCTTGGATTTGACTAGCACGATTAGCAGGGGTCATTGAAGTGCACTGCCGAAGAGTTCTATACTAAGAAGAAACAGCCATCCAATACTTTCGTACTTCGAATGGTGTTCTAACAATGATTGATTCATGATTTCAGTGAAGAATATAGTTTTTATTTGGGTCTGATTTGAAATTTCTCTTTGTCATGTAACCTATTTATACGATCAACTCGAGATAAAAAAAACCTTGTAGACTATTGAATTGGAAACTTCCATAAATGGAATAACTTTTCATAGCGAAAAACGTTTGTTTGAGCTGTATTCCACCAGTTATGACAATTTAACTAGAATTTCGAACAGTTCATCAACAAGCAATCAGTCGTGAATGCGTTTACGATCAATAATTTCAAGTAAGATGCTTTCAATGGATCATTATCATGTTGCATAATTTAGTTGTCCTAAGTGTATTTATTGATCGGATTTCCATTAAAATTCATCTTCTGTCTAAAACTAATATACTTTTCAGATATTGGGGAGAAAATTTGTAGCTCAGGTCGATGATTATGGTGATGTTTCGTTCTCTGAGCTGGAGATGTTTTGGTTGTGAAGCTTTCATTGTTCTTCTACTGAACATAACATCATCAGCAGCACAAACTTCAGGTAGAGGAGTGAAGTATTCGAATTTTTCCCTTATTTGACCTGTAGCTTTAAACAAAAACAAAGCAGCAAACCAATCATGATTGAGGTTAGCAGAACAAGCTACAGGTCAAACGTGAAGAAATTCGCATACTTCACCACTCTACCTGAAGTTTGTGCTGATAATGTTGTTGTTCATTCAGAAGAAGAACAATGAAAGCTTCACAACCAAAACATCTCCCGCTCAGAGAATGAAACATCACCATAATATACTTTTATAAGTGAGTGATCTGCTTAATCTCAATTTAGTGCTAAATTAGTCAAATTAAGCTGATAAAGATTTTGAATGATTCTTGATTAAAATTTGCATATCGCATACACAATACTCTATTTTCATCAATCTATTATATATACAAAGATTTTGTTCATAATATTGTTTTAAATTAAATTATATTAGAAAGTTTATGACGTTTAATAGAAGTATTGGTCAAGTTATTCATTTCGAAGATGATTTTTACCATCAGATGGTTTTAACTAGGCAATGACTGTTAACTAAAAAGGTTCACTTTATGATATTGAGTTTACAGATCGTATCTATGTTAAATTACTACTACTACTACTACTACTACTACTACTACTACTACTACTACTACTACTACTACTACTACTACTACTACTACTACTACTACTACTACTACTACTACTACTACTACTACTACTACTACTACTACTACTACTACTACTACTACTACTACTACTACTACTACTACTACTACTACTACTACTACTACTACTACTACTACTACTACTACTACTACTACTACTACTACTACTACTACTACTACTACTACTACTACTACTACTACTACTACTACTACTACTACTACTACTACTACTACTACTACTATCGATAATGCAAGTAATCCCTCAAAAGAAATGACAACGCAATGAATGTTTTCAAAAATGGCATGAAACCGTGTAACTTATTAAATCCAAAACTAGATGATAATTATGAACTAATTCACACTTTTTTTCGCTCAGCATGTAATCAATCTGCTAACATTCTACAATACTTACTTATTCATGCTGTTTTATAGAAATTGGATGATAAAGTGCACATAGATAAGGAAAGATAAATATAAAGCGATGTGTCTTTTTCAGTTGAAAATTAAAAGATCATAGAATAAAAAACCTGACTAAACTGGAGTAAACGTTCTTTGTAGTATTTCATCTCGACATTGTACGGATAACACCATCTCAGCATCGTGAATAATTTTTGTTAGTTTCACATATGTGGTTACAAATTTTTATTGTATATATTCACTCTTACTAATTTAGTTGTTAGTAGTATCTAATCGTTCTTTATGATACTCATAGAGTAGATAATTATCGACCTTAAATTTTAATTACATCTAAAAAGTAATTTATATTTTAAGCAAGTTGGTTTTCTACGGCATGAGGTTACTAACCTTATGTCCAACCCTACTTATTTATTCGGGCTTAGGAATGGCGGTAACCTCAGTAGGATTCCAGGCAGAGTTAGTCGAATATAAAGAAAGCCATATTATATAATCCACTTCAAGAACTGACTTGATCTATCCATAAAACATATATCTAGAGATGGGAATATTACCAGTTCATGTCGTCTTTTTTATCTGACTGTTGTAATATAATCAGAAAGTAAATACTGTTGGAATTATTGTTAGCTAAGCAATATCAATTAGTCACAGTGTCTTGTCTTATTTAAGATCTATTTTATCAGTGTGTATAGTCGATAATTTTGTGAGAATAACTTTTGAAATCATTGAACAATATCGTATGCAGTTAAACTGATTATAAAGTGTAACTTGATGAATAAATTTGCTTTTTTAAAGATTTGATTGTACAAGCAGGATTTTCATCATATAACGGGGTTGTGAAGATTGTTAAGTTACACATTTTTGAAACCATGAATCGATCAATGTTAGACCACCATTAGAAACCTGCAAGCACTGGACGGCCATTTCGTTCATGGTTTCGAAAATTTGTAACTTAACAATCTTCACAACCACGTAATGCAAATTACCTGTGCTCACTAGTGACTAGCTTCGTGAGGAATCTTCTCCCATGAGTTCTAGTGGGAAGACGTGACCAGTGAAGTTCAACCTGTTCGGGTGTAGGCAGTGTCTACCGAAGACTGTGTATGAGGTTGCGCAACTCCATGAATTGACCAAGTTAGACATTAACACCGTTAGATGCCAGCTCAGTGGTCTAACGGTTAGGGCGTCCGCGCACAGTACCGAAGGACCTGGGTTCGAGTCCTGCGAGGTCAGGAGTCGTGGATTCGCACTGCTCCTGCTGAGGAGTCCCATAACAGGACGAAACGGAAGTCCAGTGCTTTCAGGTTTCTAATGGTGGTCTAACATTGATCGATTCATGGTTTCAAAAATATTTATCATAGATCGAACATGTTAAGGCCATTTATATTTCCAGTCATCACTTAGATGAATGAAGAGAAACACTGTCTACATTTTAAGATATTATCCAATAAAATATATCATACAGCTAATTAAAACGATTGTAAACACTTAAAAAATGGCTACCAAACACAAAAGTGTAAATACAATGCTAAATGAATACAGATTAGTAAAGCACAAGTACAAAATCTCTTTCTAATCAGATGTCTGAAAGTAATCTGTAGTAATTCTAACATCAACAATGTCACTTCATCAATTTAGTTGTATGCAAATGTTTAAAATTCATTATAATCAGCGATCAGTTTACTTGTTGGTAAAGTATAATAATCTTGATTAGTTATTTGTATCAATTAGTTAAGATTAGTATTTGAATTTATTAGAGTTCAATTTGTGTAAGCTGATTTCAAAGTGATAAATGCTGCAGGTTTTAAATTGTACTTACTTACGACTGTTACCCTCGATAGAGCATAGAAAGCTGACAAGTTTTTACCAACCTATTCTGTCCTGGGTTTCCTTTTCTAGTTCTGTTCAACTTCTGTTCATTTTTCTCATGTCTTTCTCTATTTCTTGGCTTAATGCGTTCCTTGACCTTCCTCTTTTACTTTTACCTTGAGAGTTCCAACTTAGAACTTGTCTTGTGAGCAATACGGATGCTTTTCGCAGTGTATGTCCTATCCACTTACACCACTTCTTCCTCATTTCCTCCTCTGCTTCAATCTGGTTTGTTCTCTCCCAAAGTAGATTGTTGCTGATAGTGTCATTCCAACAGATCCGAAGTATTTTGTGTAGACAACTACTAATGAATACTTCTATCTTCTGGATGATGGCTTTCGTAGTTCTCAAAGTGTCCGCTGCATACAGTAGAACTGTTTTGACATTTGTATTGATAATCGCGACTTTGATGTTGGTTAACAGTTGTATTGTTCAACTGTAGAAATCCACCCGATGCTTTGCTGATCCGTGCCCTCACATCTGCATCGAATCCACCTTGATTGTCAGTGATACTGCCCAGATACGTAAAGGTCTATACGTCCTCCAAGGTATATCTCCATCGCGAATGATATGGTCGCGTCATGCTATGTTGTATCGGAGAATCTTGCTTTTTCCTTTATGTATGTTGGGGCCCTACTGCTACCGCTGCTGATGTTGCTACTTCTACACTGGTCGTCTTTTAGTTCCATCTAACAATTGTGACTGACTGTCTGCGTATCGAAATATGATCAATCATTCAATCTAACAATCAGTCAAACTTTCTCATAAACAATTTGAAATGTTTAAAATGTAAAAATTTATCCTTAAACTTTGAAATCCCTACAAATAGAAATTAAATGTATTGCTGAGAAGAGATCCTCGACAGATTTCGAAGAATTGTTAAGTCATTCTACATACAGTCACTTAGACTAAACACTGAATTTGACAAAAAACTGACTACATTAGAATTCAAACTCTTACTTACTGAGGATTCCACATAAGGGCTTGTCTCGTGACGCAGTTAGGTGCTTTCGTAGTGTGTGTCCTATCCACTTCCACCGCTTCTTCCTGATTTCCTCCTCCTCTGGAATCTGGTTTGTTCTCTCCCACAGTTCGTTGTTGCTGATCGTATCTAGCCAACGAATCCGAAGTATTTTGCATAGACAACTGTTAATAAACACTTGTATCTTCTGGATGATCGCTTTGGTAGTTCTCCAAGTTTCCGCTCTAAACAGTAGAACTAACTGTGTTGACATTTGTATTGAAAATCGTGATTTTGTATTTGGTTGAAAGTTGTTTGGAGTTCCAGATATTTTTCAACTGTAGAAATGCAACCCTTGCTTTACCGATCCACACACTCACATATGCATCGGATCCACCTTGGTTTTCGATGATACTGCCCAGATGTGTAAAGGTTTTGACGTCCTCCAAGGCATCTCCATCAAGAGTGATTTGGTTGGTGCATGTTGTGTTGCATCGTAGAATTTTGCGTTTGCCTTTATGTATGTTGAGATCTACTGCTGCAGAGGCTGCTGCTTCTACACTGGTCATCTTCTCTTGCATTTGTTGTTGAGTGTGCGATAGAAGATCCAGGTCATCTGTGAATTCCAGATCGTCCAGCTGCGTCTTAACTGTCTAGTTGATACCGTGCTTCCCTCCAGATGTCGACGTTTTCATAATCCACTCGATGACTAGGAGAAAGAGAAAGGGTGAGAGTAAGCAACCTTGCCTGACATCGGTCTTCACCTCGAAAGAGTCTGTTAGCTGTCCTTCGTGTACGATTTTGCAGTTGAATCCATCATAAGAATTCCGTATGATGTTAACTATTTTCTCAGGCACACCATAGTGCCTCCACAGTGTTTTCCTATCCACTCTATCGAATACTTTCTCGTAGTCGATGAAGTTGATGTAGAGTGGTGGGAATTCAAACTCTGGTCTCAGTGTAAACTTTCAGTTTAAAAAAAAAAATCAAAATTCATACAAAAAACTTACTACACTATAACTTAATAATTTATAAGTTATAGTGTAGTAAGTTTTTTGTATGAATTTTGATTTTTTTTTTTAAACTGAAAGTTTACACTGAGACCAGAGTTTGAATTCCCACCACTCTACATCAACTTCATCGACTACGAGAAAGTATTCGATAGAGTGGATAGGAAAACACTGTGGAGTCACTATGGTGTGCCATGAGAAAATAGTTAACATCATACGGAATTCTTATGATGGATTCAACTGCAAAATCGTACACGAAGGACAGCTAACAGACTCTTTCGAGGTGAAGACCGATGTCAGGCAAGGTTGCTTACTCTCACCCTTTCTCTTTCTCCTAGTCATCGAGTGGATTATGAAAACGTCGACATCTGGAGGGAAGCACGGTATCAACTAGACAGTTAAGACGCAGCTGGACGATCTGGAATTCACAGATGCCTGGATCTTCTATCGCACAACTCAACAACAAATGCAAGAGAAGATGACCAGTGTAGAAGCAGCAGCCTCTGCAGCAGTAGATCTCAACATACATAAAGGCAAACGCAAAATTCTACGATGCAACACAACATGCACCAACCAAATCACTCTTGATGGAGATGCCTTGGAGGACGTCAAAACCTTTACACATCTGGGCAGTATCATCGAAAACAAGGTGGATCCGATGCATATGTGAGTGTTGTGGATCGGTAAAGCAAGGGTTGCATTCTACAGTTGAAAAATATCTGGAACTCCAAACAACTTTCAACCAAATACAAAATCACGATTTTCAATACAAATGTCAACACAGTTAGTTCTACTGTTTAGAGCGGAAACTTGGAGAACTACAAAGCGATCATCCAGAAGGATACAAGTGTTTATTAACAGTTGTCTATGCAAAATACTTCGGATTCGTTGGCTAGATACGATCAGCAACAACGAACTGTGGGAGAGAACAAACCAGATTCCAGAGGAGGAGGAAATCAGGAAGAAGCGGTGGAGAGTGGATAGGACACACCTACGAAAGCACCTAACTGCGTCACGAGACAAGCCCTTATGTGGAATCCTCAGTAAGTAAGAGTTTGAATTCTAATGTAGTCAGTTTTTTGTCAAATTCAGTGTTTAGTCTAAGTGACTGTATGTAGAATGGACTTAACAATTCTTCGAAATCTGTCGAGGATCTCTTCTCAGCAATACATTTAATTTCTATTTGTAGGGATTTCAAAGTTTAAGGATAAATTTTTACATTTTAAACATTTCAATTGTTTATGAGAAAGTTTGACTGATTGTTAGATTGAATGATTGATCATATTTCGATACGCAGACAGTCAGTCACAATTGTTAGATGGAACTAAAAGACGCCAGTGTAGAAGTAGCAACATCAGCAGCGGGTAGCAGTAGGGCCCCAACATACATAAAAGGAAAAGCAAGATTCTCCGATACAACATAGCATGACGCGACCCATATCATTCGCGATGGAGATATACCTTGGAGGACGTATAGACCTTTACGTATCTGGGGCAGTATCACTGACAATCAGGTGGATTCGATGCAGATGTGAGGCCACGGATCAGCAAAGCATCGGTGGATTTCTACAGTTGAACAATACAACTGTTAACCCACATCAAAGTCGCGATTAGCAATACAAATGTCCAAAACAGTTCTACTGTAAGGCAGGCGGACACTTTGAAGACTACGAAAGCCATCATCCAAAGATAGAAGTATTCATTAGTAGTTGTCTACACAAAATACTTCGGATCTGTTGGAATGACACTATCAGCAACAATCGACTTGGGAGAGACAAACCAGATTGAAGCAGAGGAGGAAATGAGGAAGAAGTGGTGTAAGTGGATAGACATACACTGCGAAAAGCATCCGTATTGCTCACAAGACAAGTTCTAAGTTGGAACTCTCAAGGTAAAAGTAAAAGAGGAAGGTCAAGGAACGCATTAAGCCAGAATAGAGAAAGACATGAGAAAAATGAACAGAAGTTGAACAGAACTAGAAAAGGAAACCCAGGACAGAATAGGTTGGTAAAAACTTGTCAGCTTTCGATGCTCTATCGAGGGTAACAGTCCGTAAGTAAGTACAATTTAAAACCTGCAGCATTTTATCACTTTGAAATCAGCTTACACAAAGTGAACTCTAATAAATTCAAATACTAATCTTAACTAATTGATACAAATAACTAATCAGATTATTATACTTTTACCAACAAGGTAAACTGATCGCTGATTATAATGAATTTTAAACATTTGCATACAACTAAATTGATGAAGTGACATTGTTGATGTTAGAATTACTACAGATTAACTTTCAGACATCTGATTAGAAAGAGATTTTGTACTTGTGCTTTACTAATCTGTATTCATTTAGCATTGTATTTACACTTTTTGTGTTTGGTAGCCATTTTTTAGTGTTTTACAATCGTTTTAATTAGCTGTATGATATATTTTATTGGATAATATCTTAAAATGTAGACAGTGTTTCTCTTCATTCATCTAAGTGATGACTGGAAATATAAATGGCCTTAACATGTTCGGATCTATGATAAATATTTTTGAAAACCATGAATCGATCAATGTTAGACCACCATTAGAAACCTGAAAGCACTGGACTTCCGTTTCGTCCTGTTATGGGACTCCTCAGCAGGAGCAGTGCGAATCCACGACTCCTGACCTCGCAGGACTCGAACCCAGGTCCTTCGGTACTGTGCGCGGACGCCCTAACCGTTAGACCACTGAGCTGGCATCTAACGGTGTTAATGTCTAAACTTGGTCAATTCATGGAGTTGCGCAACCTCATACACAGTCTTCGGTAGACACTGCCCTACACCCGAACAGGTTGAAACTTCACTGGTCACGTCTTCCCACTAGAACCTCATGGGAGAAGATTCCTCACGAAGCTAGTCACTAGTAAGCACAGATAACTTGCATTACGTGGTTGTGAAGATTGTTTAAGTTACACATTTTCGAAACCATGAACGAAATGGCCGTCCAGTGCTTGCAGGTTTCTAATGGTGGTCTAACATTGATCGATTCATGGTTTCAAAAATGTGTAACTTAACAATCTTCACAACCCGTTATATGATGAAAATCCTGCTTGTACAATCAAATCTTTAAAAAAGCAAATTTATTCATCAAGTTACACTTTATAATCAGTTTAACTGCATACGATATTGTTCAATGATTTCAAAAGTTATTCTCACAAAATTATCGACTATACACACTGATAAAATAGATCTTAAATAAGACAAGACACTGTGACTAATTGATATTGCTTAGCTAACAATAATTCCAACAGTATTTACTTTCTGATTATATTACAACAGTCAGATAAAAAAGACGACATGAACTGGTAATATTCCCATCTCTAGATATATGTTTTATGGATAGATCAAGTCAGTTCTTGAAGTGGATTATATAATATGGCTTTCTTTATATTCGACTAACTCGCCTGGAATCCTACTGAGGTTACCGCCATTCCTAAGGCCCGAATAAATAAGTAGGGTTGGACCATAAGGTTAGTAACCTCATGCCGTAGAAAACAACTTGCCTTAAAATATAACTTACTTTTTAGATGTAATTAAAATGTAAGGTCGATAATTATCTACTCTATGAGTATCATAAAGAACGATTAGATACTACTAACAACTAAATTAGTAAGAGTGAATATATACAATAAAAATTTGTAACCACATATGTGAAACTAACAAAAATTATTCACGATGCTGAGATGGTGGTTATCCGTACAATGTCGAGATGAAATACTACAAAGAACGTTTACTCCAGTTTAGTCAGGTTTTTTATTCTATGATCTTTTAATTTTCAACTGAAAAAAGACACATCGCTTTATATTTATCTTTCATTATCTATGTACAACTTATCATCCGATTTCTATAAAACAGCATGAATAAGTAAGTATTGTAAGAATGTTAGCAGATTGATTACATGCTGAGCGAAAAAAAGTGTGAATTAGTTCATAATTATCATCTAGTTTTGGATTTAATAAGTTACACGGTTTCATGCCATTTTTGAAAACATTCATTTCGTTGTCATTTCTTTTGAGGGATTACTT
>CALYCR020000992.1:0-11551 GCA_944470395.2 Schistosoma turkestanicum
TTTGTGGTGTAGGAGTAGGTTGGAAGAAAGCTAGGGGCGGCCAGACCAAAACATGGCAGAAATCCATGAAGTCCCTGACAAGTGGACTGAGTCATGTTGGTAGATGTAGACTACCTGGTTGGGGTCCGCGAGACGAAAGTCATCAATGGTTAGAGACCTTGAACGACATGGCTCAAAATCGTTTGCAATGGCGCAGGTGCATCCACTCCTTGAGCTCTCTCAAATCCTAATCTTCTGGATTAGCCAGCACCTTTACCTTTGTCTTTCTAACCTTATCTCACTGAATTATATTTTTTGAATAATATCTTAAACCCTAGTCTTCTTTATTATAACATTAATACCTCTACCATCTTTATCACCATGGGATTTGATTTGACATTTGCCTCTCTGTGCTAATAATGTGGTATGGCAACATGAACTTGTGTACATACGTACGAAGTTCTACGTTGCAACTGACTGACTGACTGATTACATTAATGGTGTTGTTACTGAAAGATGTCTCAAAAAAGTACACGAATCTTCTAAATGTTGATTGCTCGAAAAGTTAACCATCATTTCAACAATCCTGTTAGATAAAGACTGAAAAATACCATTTTGAATATTTTGAATACTAATTCAAAATCGTCTGTAATGGTTTTCCCTCTGTCTAAATTGTGCCCTAAAACTGCCATTAATTAGTTCCTATTTTCATCATAGGAAGTGAATAAATCGAACGCAATCACCAATCAATCAATAGCAACGTAGAACTTCGTACGTACGTACATCAGTTCAAGTTGCCATACCACATTAGCACAGATGTAATTGTCAATTCAAATCCAATAGTAGTAGAAGCAGTAAAGGTATTAGCTTTAGTCGGAGAGGTTAGGATTAGAAGATATTATTCAAGAGGTAGAATCTAGTGAAATAGACTTAAAAAGATAAAGTGATGAAGACTTCAGAAGGTTAGGATTTGAGAGAACACAAAGAATGAATGCATCTGCGCTATTGCAAACGGTTTTGGGGCATGTCATTCAGGGTCTCTAACATTTCGCGGACCCAAACCAGGTAGTCGACACTTGTCAATGACTTCATGGACTTGTGCCATGTTTTGGTGTGGCCGCCCCTAGCTTTCGTCCAACCTGTCGCAAAATATAGCTCGACGAGGCAGTCGTTGGTTAGGCATACGCAGCACATGTCCCAACCACCTCAACTGATGAAGTTTCAACACTTCATCTATTGATCTACCATCCTTACGTAGCACACGTTTCCTAATAACATCATTGCTCACTCGGTTGTCCCAGGATATACGAGTAATGCTTCGAAGACACCTATGATCGAAAACCAGTAACCTACGAATATCTTCTACTCTGACTGGCCATGTTTCACAGCCATAAAGTAGGACGGAGCAAACTACTGCGCAGTACACTCGTCTCTTAGTCAGCAAACAGATATCTCGCCTGCGCCATAGGTGACGCAGGTTGGCAAAAGCCAGTCTAGCCTTCTATATCCGTGCTTACATTTCGCCAGTCACCAGGCCATCAGCACTGATGCGACTCCCCAGATAAGTGAAGTGGTCTACATGCTCGACTACTTCACTCCCTATTACTTGTTCAGGTGCCGATGCAACCCAGTCTTGAAGCAACATTTTGCTTGCATTGTTTCTTAGGGTAGTCAGAAGACTGCGTTTTGTCAGCATCCTCACCAAATATAACTATGTCATCGACATTTTCTAGGTCAATAAGCGAACTTCCTGGCCTAAGGTTCACCCCTGAAAATTCGGACGAGGATAAGGTTATATCTAGCAGCATGTCTATGACAAAATTGAACAAGAATGGGGAAAGTGGACAGCCCTGCCTGACACCACTTAAAGTAAAGAATTCTGATGACAGTTCGCCATAGGCTCTCACTCGACCAGTCTTGTTCGAGTACAGAGCTTGTATAAGGTTAATGTACTTCTTTGGTACACCTTTCAATGACAGACACTGCCACAGAACCTCACGATCCACCGAGTCGAATGCCGCCTTAAGATCTAGGAAAACAACTATTGTAGGACGTCTAAATGTGTGTCTGTGTTCCAGGACCTGTCGTAGTGTGAAAATGTGGTCTATACATCCACGTCCAGGTCGAAAACCGGCCTGGTTTTCTTTAATCTGCTCTTTACGAGCTATGGTTAGTCGTCTAAGGATAACTGAGGCTAACAATTTAGACACTATATTAGTTAGACTGATTCCCCTGTGATCGTCACAAGAAGACTTTTGTCATTTCTTATAAATTGGGGTAATCAGGGATTGAGACCAGTTAGATGGGATTACGTCCAGTTCCCAGATTCTACCTAAGATCTCAGTCAATCTAGCTGCTAAAACTGGACCACCATCCTTAAATATCTCAGGGGTCAATCTATCAGAACTCCGCCAGTAGAACCTTGGGGGCTACTGCCGGTCCCAAGCCCGGATAAAGGAGGAGGGTTGGACATGGGGTTGGCGACCCCATCCCGTCAAAAACTAACTTGCCAAAAAGCGCTAACCAGAAAAAATAATTCAAACCATTTTAACTCTGCCCTGGGAGTTGCAAGAAGAATTATGACGTCTCGTGATGAAAGCCGAGTTCCCTCGGAAGTCACGGGGCCGATGCCTCTTCTGACAACCAGAGCAACCATTCTTTTAGGTACATGGAACGTTCGTACATCGTGGGAGACTGGAAGTCAGTCAGTCAGTCAGATGCAACTGGAAGACTATTGGAAGTTGCGGCAGAAATGAAAAGATACAACCTCGAGGTGCTCGGCATCAGTGAAACGCATTAGACACAGGTAGGACAACTGAGACTAGCTTCAGGGGAACTGCTGTTATACTCTGGTCATGAAGAAGGAAATGCTTCACATACACAAGGAGTTACACTGATGCTGTCCAAACATGCACAAAAGGCACTAATAGGATGGGAATCTCATGGACCCAGCATCATTAAAGCATCCTTCAAAACAAAGAAAGAGGACATAACAATGAATGTCATTCAATGCTATGCATCTACCAATGACTACAATGACGACGTTAAAGATCAATTCTACGAAAGGCTGCAGTCAATCGTCGACAGATGCTCACCAAAGGATTTGACCATTCTGATGGGAGACCTAAATGCCAAGGTTGGAATGGACAACAGTGGATATAAAGACATCATGGGACGCCATGGACTGGGAGAAAGGAACGAAAACGGTGAGAGATTTGCAAACCTATGTGCCTTCAACAAACTGGTCATTGGCAGCACAATATTCCCACACAAACGCATACACAAAGCCACATGAATTTCACCAGACCACACTACTCAAAACCAAATTGACCATATCTGTATCAACAAAAAGTTCAGAAGGACCATGGAGGATGTGAGAACCAAGAGAGGAGCTGATATAGCCTCAGGCCACCACTTGCTGATCGCCAAAATGAAACTGAAATTAACGAAGCACTGGACAACGGGGCAGACAACATCACAGAAGTTTAATACGGCCTTTCTTCGGGATACCGTAAAACTCAACGAATTCAAGATAGCCCTTACCTATAGGTTCCAGGCCTTGTATGATATACTCAATGGAGAGGCAGCAACATTAGAGAACAATTGGAAAGGGATTAAGGAGGCAATCACTTCAACATGTCACGAAGTTCTGGGTCACAAGAAGTACCATCACAAGGATTGGATGTCCGTTGGTACTCTTGCAAAAATTGAAGAATGGAGGATCAAGAAGGCAGCAATCAATGTCAGCCGAACAAGAGCGGAGAAAGTTACCGCACAAACTGCATACACAGAAGCAAACAGGGTAGTGAAGAAGAGCATCAGAGCTGACAAACGAAAATATGTGGAAGATCTAGCAATGACGGCGGGAAAGGCTGCAAGAGACGGAAACTTGAGACAATTGTACGAAACAACTGAGAAGCTCGCACGAAACTACCGTAAACCAGAACAACCAGTGAAAAGCAAGGAAAGCAAAGTAACCAGCAACACTGAAGAACAGCGAACTAGATTGGTAGAGCACTTTCAGGAACTCTTGAATCGATCAGCTCCACTGAACACACCCAACATCGAAGCACCATCTACGGACCTCCCAATCGATGTTGGCGCACCTACGATTGAGGAGATCAGTATGGTTATCAGACAAATCAAGAGCGG
Source organism: Schistosoma turkestanicum (assembly GCA_944470395.2). Lineage (NCBI taxonomy): Eukaryota > Metazoa > Platyhelminthes > Trematoda > Strigeidida > Schistosomatidae > Schistosoma > Schistosoma turkestanicum. Next base: position 4,132 of record CALYCR020000992.1, read on the forward strand.
CAAAGCAGCAGGACCAGACAACATTCCAGCAGAGGCAATGAAAGCAGATGTAGAAATAACTGCGAAAATATTTCACATCCTCTTCAAGAAGATTTGGGAAGAGGAACAAGTACCATCAGATTGGAAAGAAGGATACCTGATCAAAATACCAAAGAATGGCGATCTCAGCAAGTGTGAGAACTACAGAGGCATCACTCTTCTTTCAATACCAGGCAAAGTCTTCAACAGGGTATTGTTAAACAGAATGAAGGACTTCGTAGACGCGATAGATGCGATAGAAGTATCGCACACGCAACAACAAATGCAAGAGAAGACGACTAGTGTAGCAGCAGCCTCTGCAGCAGTAGGTCTCAACATACATAAAGGAGAAAGCAAAATTCTCCGATGCAACACAACATGCACCAACCAAATCACTCTTGATGGAGATGCCTTAGAGGACGTTAACACGTGTACATATCTTGGCAGCATCATCGACGAGAAAGGTGGATCCGATGCAGATGTGAGGGCGCGGATTGGCAAAGCAAGAGCTGCATTTCTACAGTTGAAAAATATCTGGAACTCCAAACAACTTTCAACGAAAACTAAAATCAGGATTTTCAATACAAATGTTAAGACAGTTGTACTGTATGGAGCGGAAACTTGGAGAACTACCAAAGATACAAGTGTTTATGAACAGTTGTCTACGCAAAATACTTCGGATTCGTTGGCCAGACACGATCAGCAACAACGTACTGTGGGAGAGAACAAACAAGATTCCAGTGGAGGAGGATATCAGGAAAAAGCGGTGGAAGTGGATAGGACACACTGCGAAAAGCAGCTAACTGCGTCACAAGACAAGCCTTCACGTGGAACCCTCAAGGTAGAAGGAAAAGAGGAAGGTCAAGGAACACATTACGCCGAGAAATAGAGGAAGATATGAGAAGAATGAACAAACATTGGACAGAGCTGGAAAGGGAAGCTCAGGACAGAGTTGGTTGGAGAAAACTGATGGGCGGCCTATGCTCTATTGGGGGTAACAGGCGTAAGTAAGTAAGTCATTCTATCAAGACCCTCTGCCCTCCCCCGCTTCAGATTTCCTATCTCTTTCTCAACTTCATAAAGAGTCGGGGGACTTACGTCGATTTGCCACTCAGGATGACTGGAGATCGTGGGTAACCGAAGTGTGGCTGAAGGCCAGTTGAACTGATCCCTAAGGTGTTCTGCCCATCGGTCTAGTCTCCTGCATTGGGAATGGATAATAAGACCATCCTTTTCCGAGATAGTCTCACTCACATTCGGGTTCTTAATACCAGTTTCCTTGATGAGTCTGAATAGTTGCCTATTGTTGCCTATCGCCACTGCCTTTTCCACCCCTCTCGCTTCTGCCACCCACCACTGCTTGCGGTCTTTGCGAAGGCCTTCTGTCAGCCTAAGCTGACTCCGCTCCTCATCACATTCAGAGCCAGGTGGGATGAGTTTTCGAGCATCCATCAGTTCGGTAGATGGTACTGAGATCCACGGCTTCTCCTTAACCTTATGGTTTACCTTGCTAGCAGATATCACTGCCGTTTCTACAGCCTTTTTGATATTATTCCAACCTGCTTCCGGATGGAGATCACTTATATGGTCACCCAACTGTTTTTCTAGCTGTTCCTGAAATATATTCTTAGCTTTATTATCATTAAGTAGAACCCTAAGAAGTTTCCTCGTGGTGTGTTTCCTACGTCCAGTAAGCCTCAAACAAATACGCGCTCTCACTAGAGCATGATCTGAATCTAGGCACGTACCCCAAAACAAGCGATAGTCCTCTATCGAACCCCTCCATCGGTGGCTGATGGCGATGTGATCTAGTTGGGTCTAACGTTGAGACGACTTCGGGGGTCGCCAGGCCAAAAGGTGCTTTTCCTTATGCCTAAAGTTGGTTATCTGAGCATAGTTACAACAGACGGTCACCATTGTCTGTTCTCTGAGCTACGACTAATATCTGCAACTTAAGGTCTGAGGGCAAAGTCTTTCTACTGACTGAAGATGGTTATGACAGCAGTAAAGTGTTTCCCTCAGACAACCAGCATCTGCAGCGATACTGCCTTCTCACAAAGGAAGAAATGGTTTAAGAATGGTTAACCCTAAAATTATCACACCTAACCTTACCCCACGGATCTTCTTTGATGGCAAGGCCTTTAGAAGAGCGGACCCCACATGTTAAAAACTTCCCGTAAAAAGACCGGGCGTGACCGGCCACAAGTTCCTCAGGTCGGTAAGACCGATGATAATCCGTCGTTCTTTTCAGGTTAATCCAGCGATGCCCTTCCACATTGTGCGCAACCGTGAAGTGACATCCTCCACATACCCGCAACACCACACAAGATTAATTTGCTCCCAATCAATTCCTTCCACCACCTCCTAACAACTTCTCTACATACATGACTGACTATTCTGTCATTACTATATCAACTCACACCGCTGATGTAAACGAATTGAATACAAGAAACGTTATTCCCGGTGGTATCCTGAAACCCCACTCTAAACTACATGTTGGAGCTCCCAATGTTTGGACCTTGTATCAAATAGAGCAACAGGATGCCTTAGCTAAGACTAGGATCTAGCGCCATCAATGTATGCTGCATCTCCGAAACGCGCATACAGGATCCGAGTAGAATCATTCACTTCACCTCACCATGTCAACATAAAGAACAATCTTGATTTACGCCTCATGTATCAAGAAGAAACACTACTGCTTCCCATGACCTCACTTGTGTAGTTATAACATTGAGTTCTGAAACAGAACTAGCTCTCCTAGACTGAATTCTAGTAGATAGTCACTTGTGCACTTCTTGACTAAGCGGGATGTTAAGGACTCGGAAAGATAGAAATACTCATCATTGCCTCTTCGTCGTATCTGCCTACGCTCAAGCTGACTGCAAGTCAGATGAGGTAAAAGATGAATTTTACCGAAAACTTTCTAACCTTCACAATTTCAAGCGCTCTGATGTAGTAATAGTGGGTGGTGATCTTAATACTCAAGTAGGTAGACTAAACGAAACTGAAAGACGCCTGAGTGGATCTTATGGTGTTGAATGTTCTATGTCACTATGGTAATGCGGTATGGCAACTTGGACTGATTTATGTACGTACCAAGTTCTATGTTGTAGCTTAATGATTTAGCTTCTACTAATGTCAGATGTGATAACTTGGACATTTGTACTAGGCACTACGTAGTCTATAAGTGAGTGCCCACTTGGTCTTCCTCTGTTGAACTTAGCATCTGTATTTATTTGAATAATAATCTAGAATTATAGGTGTAGTGTTCTACAGTCTACTATATGGAATCTAGTCTGATTCACTTCTGTTTGTATAACCAGCAGCACCACATTGCTTCCGCCGCTTATATTGAACTTACGAATAAACTCGTATACCCAGTGACTATTTGACTTATATTAAAACATTAGTTTCCATTGTGTATTTTTTAAAACTTGTTTTTTTTTTAAAAGACGATATTATTGATACTCTAGATCCTGTTCCACTTCAACATGCTTTGGAACCATTGCCTAGTTCATTAGTATTAAACGAAATCAACTATCCAGATCTAGAAAGATTAACTATTGAAAAGAGAGAAGTCGAAGCAACAATCTCAACATCGCTAATCAGTGAATCTGAGTAAGAATACAGTGATTTTTTTTGTGTTGATTTTATACACATTACTTCCTAGTTTAATTTTGAAACATAATTTTTTTTCATAGTTTACATTTCTAGAGAAGTGACTTCTTGATGATGATTCGAGGAAGGCATTCAACTTTTCTACTACTAACACTCAGTCATAGGTTATTATTATTATTATTATTGTTACTGTTATTTAGTTACTTCAAGTTCAACTTTGCTTTACTTGTTATGTTTTAATAAAATAGTAAGATGATTAGAATGTGTGTATCGTGTGTATTTATTTGTATCATGTTTTTTGTATTTTATTTTTTCAAAAAATAAAAGTAATCCTACCGCATTGAAACAACTGCCTCCTTCTACATCGAATATCTACACTGTTGTAAGTCATTCATCATCATTATCATCGTTATCATCATCAACGTCATCATCATCATCATCAGTGAATCAATCGATTTATGTAGATACACAACGTATTCGACTATTGGAAAATCGTGTTCATCAAATAGAGCTGGAATTAATGAGACGTCAACTTACGGAGAAATTATTTTTTATAACTTTTGGAGGTTATTTTCTTATCAAATTCTTACGGGTATTATTTTGCTAGTTTTGTTTAATGTTTTTTCTTTTTTACTTCCGTTTGTAAATTATTATTATTGTTGTTGTCGTTATCATTGTCTATATTTTAATGACAATATTGTAATTTTATTTGTTTTGTATTGATGCATTTCACAAAACACAATTCAATAGTAGTAGTAGTAGTAGTAGCAGTAGTAGTAGTACAAGTATTAGAGTACCACTACTGGTTGTAAAAGGTGTTTATAAATAATCTGAAATTGTACAAATCATTTCGATGATAATAACCAATTAATTGTTCATAATTAATAATTTAGTGATATGATTTGATATGATGATGTTTGACAAAATTTCAATATTAAATAATTTTATTCCATTTTATTAATGAAGTTATTTGGTATAACTTTGAAGGTGTATCATATAGGAGTGAAAGTGAAAATTGATTTATTGCGGTTGGTTTACGCATTTTAAATAGTGGTTGAAGAAAATCAATTTTGTGAGTCTGGTCGTCGGTCAGTCAGCTACAGCGTAGAACTATACGTGCGTAGAACGTTTGTATATTATTCCAAGTTGTCATACCACATTAGTACAGAGAGATGGAATTGTCAATCCAGATCTCATAGTGGTAAAGGTATTAGCGGTAATCGAAGAGATTAGGATTCGATATTATTATTCAAGAAGTATAATCTAGTGAAATAAACTACCTACTTGAGCATTGAAGTCACCACCCACTATTACTACATCAGAGCGCTTGAAATTTTGAAGGTTAGAAAGTTTTCGGTAAAATTCATCTTTTACCTCATCTGAGTTGCAGTCAGCTTGAGCGTAGGCAGATACGACGAAGAGGCAATGATGAGTATCTCTATCTTTCCGAATCCTTAATATCCCGCTTACTCAAGAAGTGCACAAGTGACTATCTACTAGAATTCAGTTAGAACTCAGTCTAGGAGAGCTAGTTCTGCTTCAGAACTCAATGCTATAACTACACAAGCGAGGTCATGGGAAGCAGTAGTGTTTCTTCTTGATACATGAAGCGTAAATCAATATGGTTCTTTATGTTGACATGGTGAGGTGAAGTGAATGATTCTACTCGGATCCTGTATGCGCGTTTTGGAGATGTAGCATACATTGATGGCGCTAGATCGCAGTCTTAGCTAAGGCATCTTGTTGCTCTATTTGATACAAGATCCAAACATTGGGAGCTCCAACATGTAGTTTAGAGTGGGGTTTAAGGATACCACCGGGAATAACGTTTCTTGTACTCAATTCGTTTACATCGGCGGCATGAGCTGATATGGTAATAACAGAATAGTCAGTTATGTATGTAGAGAAGTTATTAGGAGGTGATGGGAGGATTTGATTGTGAGCAAATTAATCTTGTGTGGAGTTGCTGGTATGGGGAGGATGTCACTTCACGTTTGCGCACAATGTGGAAGGGCATCGCTGGATTAACCTGAAGAGGACGACGGATTATCATCGGACTTTGCAACCTGGTAGCGTGAGTAGAAAGTACGAAGACCAACTTCTTGAGGTCGATCACACACGTTTCTTTTGTGGTTAATTTTTGACATGTCATCCCGCCCTAGTTAGAAGGCCTAACCACTAGACGGAAATCGATGGGGCAACGTGACGCCATCGCTGCAAATGCTGATAGTTCGAAGGAAGTACTTTAATACTGTTGTACCCGTATACAGTCAGTAGTAAGACCGCCCTCAGTACTTGGTTTGCAGCTTTTAGTCTCAATGTTCTCCAGGTATGGTAGGACCTAAAGGAACATGTATCATCGGAGAAAATGTCTCTGTATGGGTTATCACGATGGGCAAGCTCGTCCAGGTTGTCCACCAAAGTCATGGGTTTAAAGTTTTTTTTCTTGTAATAGTTTAGACATTCTCATTTTAGTCATTAATCAACACACTATATGGCCTAAATCTTGTGCTATGTTCTCCATTAGGGAAATTTGATTATTTTCGTTTAATCGATTTTCTGTACACTTGTTTTCTCACTATGATTCTCATGTTCTCATCATCAATATTTCTAACTTAAAAGCTATTTGTAAATTCTTTGAAATTCATCCTTGTGTAATTTATCATTACTATGAGTTGTATTTAATTGTGCTCAAATCCGAGCAAAGTAGTAACGGGTCAAGGTTAAGTCAGTGGTAATTACTCCATGTTATAAAAGAGAACTGCGTTAAAAGAAATAATCGCTAGTGGGTTGTATTGTTTTGAACAGCTATTTGTTAGTTTCAGTATCACATTGTATATTTATGTTGCTTCAATGTGGAACTAGTCGAATTTCTGTGAAGTGGAATGTGTTTATAATTTCTTTCTAACAATAGTTGAACTAAAAAGAGGTTAGTAAATTTCTTAAACTCATAAGCTTTAGAAATAAATGACAGTTGGTACTGATGCTGACTAGAATCTTGGAAGTAAATGTACTAGAGAATCAAAGATAAGATACGGACTTTATTACTTCTTACGCCTGTTACCCCCAATGGAGCATAGACGGCCGACCAGCATTCCACAGCCTACTCTGTTGTGAGACGTCCTTTGTAGTTCTATCCAATTATAGTTCATTCTCCTAATGTCTGTCTCCATTTCACGGCGTTATATCTTTTCCTTTGACTTTGAGTATTGCGACTGAGGGCTTGTCTTGTTGCGCAGTCGGGTGCTTTCTTCAATATGTTTCCTATCCACCCACAGCTCTTCTTCCTGATTTCTTCCTCTCCTGGAATCTGGTTTGTTCTCTTTTTCATCTTAAAATCTAACCAGTCAAAAATGAAGGAAATTCAAGGCAGATAGATATTTAATCATTGATTTCTTTCTTTTTCAAAGAAAACAATAGTTGAGTCATCTGACTATGGGAAATAAAGCATGTGACTATTTTAATTACCTTTAAATTTCAACTTATCCAACTATAAATCTCATTATTAAGTTATGATTAATAAGTTTACCAAATGTGTATCTAATTAGTCGGTCTAAAAATGTTGGAAATAATGATCGATTACAACAATAGTTCCTTTTTTATCGAGTTTTTCTTTGGCTACTTATGAGTAGATATAAAACTTGCGAGAAAATATTTTATTAGACTCCGTTCGGAAAATTAATACATAGTTGGGTCCTTAAAAGGTCTCTATCTTTGAATTAGTTAGCAAATCGAAACCAACGGTCTGTTAATAGTCGGATCTATTATTTCTGGAATAGTTTCC
>CALYCR020000993.1:0-25000 GCA_944470395.2 Schistosoma turkestanicum
ATTCTGTTACATTTATTCCAGATTTATATGAGATTTTCAGTGGTATACTATTTAAATTCATTTCTTCTAATCCATACATAGCTATTAAATAAAATTTTATTATCATATATGACTGTGATGAATCCAAGTGGATATTGTTTATTTTGTTATCTAGTATTTGAAAACGTGTCGTTAACTTTTTCAATTGAATACTGAACATATTGAATGTTGATAACTCAACATTTTGTTTTATTAAAAAGTCAGATGAAAAAGTTTGACTTGTTCTATTTGAATTCAAATAATAATTCCATAGTACATCTGGATTTACTTCATGATGACGTGTTTGAGCAGAAATCAATCCTTCCGGAATGTTGATATATTGTCGTAGATGTAGATCATACAAGCGAACTTTTATTTCAAATGGTATTGTAGTACCCTTTTTGAAGTGTAACATTGAGTATAATGGTGGGATATTTACTTGACATTGTGCTTTCAATAGTTTAGGCATTGTAAATAAATATGGTACTGTATTTAATTTCAATGAAGTTACAGCAAATTCCGGCCAACCATCTCCATCTGCATCGAACCCTCTTGACAGCCCAATTCCAAAACCGTCACCAATCTCTGGTTGAGGAGATTCTATAATCTAGAACACAGAAAAATCAGTCTATGGTATTCTTTTAGACAAATTATCTAAAGAATATAACTTAGATCTTCTCTTAAGTCTAGTCGGTCAATATACTTTGCCATCAACCATCAATTAAGATAACAACTATTCTAAAACGTTTTATTATTCGTAATTAAGAGTTGAATAGATGTTTTACTGCTCAGTGATTGACTAAGTGTGGTCAGCTCATTCCTATAAAAAAAACCATTCATCAGCCAATCTCTTTGAAGAAGAGATTCGGTGAAATTAATTTAAATTTCAAGTTGAACAGAAACATTGTTCTGTGGCCTAATGTGTTCATAAAGTGTTCACAAAGAGAATTATCATCATCAGTCTATGACATGATCAATCTATTACAGCATATTTATATTTACTTTTATATCTTTTGTTTCTCGAAATTTAAAAAAAAACAATCATTTTTGACAATATAAAACTTGAACAGTTAATAAAATGATATAAAATTTTCATAAGATTTCTTGATTGTAAATTCATATAGGATTTTTTTTTACCTGTAGAGGCTGTGGATCTAGTGTACACTGTGGTGTAATTCGATAAATGTAAACACGACCATTATATAGTGAAATATTTAAATTTTCTCCACTCATTTCTGTATTCTTTGACTGTATTGCTGGAGCACCAATAGCCACATCATCTATTCCATCTCCATCAATATCACCTAGACGAACTATTGAATATCCGAAAAACTCATTTTTTCGAGTTCCTTCTATGAAAAACAAACCAGTTTTATAGGTAATATGTTTTTCTGGGCATACAATATATACTCTTCCATGATTAGGTATTTGTAGTTTGGAAGAAGTTTCAAATGGGGCTCCAATTAAAATTCCATAATTAGTTCGTGAAGCACCCTTACCTTTTGAGTGTTGGGGAATATTTACCGTCTCCATGCTGAAACCGAAGCCGGTAAAATCACCAGATGATTCAGAGTTGTTTCGATCGCTATTTATGATACTGTAAACCAACCATCCTTCTGGTTCTGTAGACTTGGGGTTGAAGGCTTTTATATCTGGTTTGTATGAATCGCCTAATGAAGAAACTATAGCTAACTTTTCATGCATCCATATATCGCCTGCTAAAATCGTGTTGTTGTTTTCTAAGTCGAAATAATGTTTCCAAGACTTAGAAAACGGTGTCCATCTAACTTGTTGACCATATTGTACATGATTACCGAGAATTCTACGAACAGTAAATTTTGAATGAGTTTTATTAGGAATGTCTTTAAAATTCATTAATATGTCATCTAGGACTTGCACTTCACCTGGATTAGCTAAAAATAAACTAGTAAGAAATTGAATATTTGGTAATTGTGCATTGAGATAATTGGAGTAATTTTGATAATAATGAGGATTTTTATCGGTGATTGGTGTCTGTTGTAAATCGAATGAAAACCCTCCACCACATGGTTGTGAATACTGAGCATTAGTACAAAACTGGATGGTGTCTTCTATTTGATTTGTTCGCCTTTGGCGTAACCATTTACCATTATGTCTTAAACGAATATAGCATCTACCACCTGCTTGTTCTTGATATTTGATATCCACAACAGACTGACTTTTATGTTTCTGTTTGTCATTATGCCACAAAGGATCACAATATACTATGACTGCTCCACTTATAGGTTTTTCAAACTCAAGACTACCAAGGCTCATTCCCAAAAGGGTAGTACTACCATGATGTTTTAGAATATGTTCATTTCCTTCATTTGGCATGTTTTTACCTCCAATCAAAGAACATTCATCTAGATGTAACCATAATGCATGCTCAGAATTATAAGTTAGCTGACATGCAATAACTCCAACCGCTTTCTCAGTAAATGGATTCAATGAACTTAAATTTATTCTATCAATTGATCCACTAAAAATCAACCACACTATACGTGTGTTATTAACAATTTCTTTAAATACTGTAACAGTAGTCCAATGAAACAAATTATACTCATTGGAGAAATTCAATTTTAAAATTTTATCAACAGAATTTTTTAATTGTTGACTTAAATTTTCTCCTGCAAATTGTCTGAAAATAGTTTGTTCCGAAAAACTGTACGATGAAACTAGTGTGTAGTAATAAAATCCACACAAACAAATGGAAATAAATTGCGCATTACATGTAAAATAAATATTCCGAATAAACATTGTGTAAAATAAGTTACATGTTAATCATATATATAGATATCAGTGGATAAACTTATATAGATATAACTGTTGAATAAAAGCATAGAACCAAATTACTGGTGATAAATATTCTTGTAACTAATGAATCACTCTTGGAGTTTACGATGTCCTTGAACAGAGAGACTTGAAAAATAATTAAGGAATAGTAATGGATTCATATCTATCCAATACACTTTCAACTGGTCAAGGACGTTAATTTTTATTGGTGTTTGCATATGAAGACCCATTTTAACATATGAAATAAGCCTACGTAGCTGTTAATAGTGTGATTGAAACCCTTAGGCTAATTTTTGATGCGAATATTCAGTTTAAGGAGATTGTTGAACTGTCAAAAATTAAATCATAGTAAGAAGTTACAAAAAATTATGTTTTCAGAAGACATCAGGAAATAAAATCTGTTGATTGAAATCAGTTGTTAGGAAACTGTAGATGTAGGTATTAAGACTATTTATACTTACAAATTAGAAAATATCCGAAGCTTATTTAATACTTTTAAATTTGGTTTCGTCCAATATTGTTAAGATAATCTATGACCATCTGCCTTCAAGTCGGATACGTTGATTTACAACGTCACTATTCATAATATGGAAATAGGTTCAAGATTAAAATGTATCGAGTATGGAAAAATGTCTTAACTTGTATGAATAACATGTACATTTGAAGAAAGATTTGTAATAAATAAAAGTATCTGTTAACACAAACATTAACTACAGGCTATCTTTATATAGTCATTGTATTATCATTTGATAGACAAAGCAAGATTTTAACATCAGTAAACTATCTCACATACATTAATGCGAATAAAACTCTCATCTTTTACATTTGAAATGATTAACGTTCAAAGTTCTTAGCTGACATAATCAACCAATCAACTCTAATTAGTTAATTTTCAAGCTATCAGATACGTTAATTGAAGTGATTGGTCTATACACATTATTGAATCATTTTGAATAAAAAAAAACTATAGATGTTATCAGGTAACTAGAAAATATTTTTCTTGAAAACTTTTGCTATAAAAACTCTCAGCAGTTTGTTGAACAGACTTTTAATTAATGGCAAAGAACTATGTAAAAGTGAAGGTATATTTATTTGCAAATAGACTTAGGCGGAGAACCGAAAAGCATTAGAGAATAGCTTCCAGATGGTATTTCTTGAAGTACTGATTGATAAATTGGGTAGAAAGAGTAAATCGAACAAGAACAGAGGTTGTTAGCTAATAACATCATCTACTGAGGAGTTTTTTATGACACAAATCGACTGAAGATTAAAATGTGCTTTATCTATTTCCCAATCCAAAGATGAACAGTATCGTTCTCACTATAAAACTTAAGGGTCTTAAATATAATGATGTTCAGAATTAGTTAGTCTAAGCTGTAATTGGCCACGGAGTAAAGGCAGACACACCTGGATATAGCACACATAAGAAACTCTTATTTGCTCATTTCTTTGTATTAGTGTATGCTTATTGTTCTTGATGAGGAGTTTTCAGTTTTATGGTCGAAATAATGTGATTGTAAGCAGTTGATTTAGTCATACCACCAGTTAAGAATACAAATTATTGAAAAGTCAACTGAATCTGAAATTACTTTCTAATGTTTCTCACACTTCAATAGTTTAGTTCAGTTGATTTTCGTTCATAATGTAAATTCACTTCAAATGGTACTAATTTTAACAGCCTATCTAATTGAATATCGTTTTTTATAGAACATGTTTTTGTATAGGCCTGTAAGTAAGTATTTTATTGTTTAAAAAACTAAGCCAAGAAAATTTAAAAGTGGGAGTAACCTGTGAATCATTTATTAATAATAATTAATTTGAGTGTTTAAAAGTAAAATCATATCAAAATGAAGTAATCAAAGTTATCTATATTGCTGTACATTTGATAAATTAATTTATTTAGTAAAATGAATTATGATTTCTAATTGCTCAACACTGCTGCTCTTCAAATAACAAGAGATATATGGACGACACTTTTATCAACTGTGAAGAAGACTGTGACCGTAATAAAATAATACAAGAGTTCAACAGTTGTTACGACACGAATAACGTTCATGTTAGAAGCGGAGTCGAATTCTAAATTCCATTTTCTTGATGATTTACTTAAACGGATAATAGATAGATCTCTACAGTAATTGTTTTACAGAAATCCAACCTGTAACGGGCAGTATAACGAACTTTACAAGTCGGACACCGTTGAGTAGGAAGACGAATTTAAAATATATTCTCCATCTTTCGGAACCAGGCTAAATGTAACACGATGAACGCCTCAGGAGAATGGCTTTCCGTCTAAGTTCTTTGACAGTAATCTAAAATCGAAACATTGGATTGAAAGTATTCCAACAGTTACGAAGTAAGTTTTACTCTTGAACGTTGAATTCGTCCGCCGAGATACCAAAGGACAGACTATCCAGATCCCTGAGCAAGATGTTTTATTGAACAGAGCTATGAACCGTCTTCTTCAGTAAGGAACTCATTCACAGGAGTGTCGAAGATAGATTACCACTTTGGGTCATTTCAATGTATGTTTTGATTTTGACCGATTCGGTCTCGTGTTCTGGTACGGGTATGAGGGCGGTTGTCACTTCCCGGTTGTCCACACCGTGGAAGGTTGTTTCTTGAGTAACCTGAAGAGGAAGGTATATGAGCGTTGGTCTTAGAGACCTGGGTGCGTGACCGCAGAGCCCAAGGGACAACTGCTTGAGGCCAGTCACGCACGGCCTTTTTATGAAGGGTTTTTTGAGTATTATAGCTCCGCTCTTAAAGGCCCTTAGTGGGCACCCTTACCACCGGAGACGGAAATCCGTGAGGTAGGGTGAGGTGTGACAATTTTAGGGTCGACCTTTTCTAACCCTTCCTTCCTTGTCAGAAGGCAGCATCGCTGCAGATGCTGGTTGTCCGAGAGAAACGCCTTACTGCTGTTACACCCCTCTACAGTCAAAAGTACGACTTCGCCCTCAGACCTTGAGTAGCTGCTTTTAATCTCATCGTTCTCCAATCAACCTGCCTGGCATGGAAGAACCTTCAGGAACATATGTTCCAGCCAGTATAGCTCGGTTGGGTCATCACGATAGTCAAGCCCGACCACCGAGTCAATGTAGCAGCTACGGTCGGGACAATGTTTGTTTACTTGCTTTTGTGGATCTGGTCATATTGGCCATACAAAGCATGCATTTGGTAAACGAATACCCAAGCATTATTCTGCGTGGCTATCTAAAGGAGAATGCAAATCAATCGGCAACTCAATCCTTGAATATTTAGTCAGCTCAGGTCACAACGCACCACGTGACTCATCTTTCAAGATCCTCTATAAGATGAGAATAACCGGCTCAAAAAAGGTTTTGATGAGGAATTTGTGCACAGCTGAGGCTACAGCAATTCATCATTTCAAACCTGACCTCTTTTAAAAGAACAGTCATGTTCACTCCCTTACTTCCTAATGGCCTTAACACCACTTCAGATTATTAAAAATCATGAGTGTTAATTATTACTGTCGTCTTGCCCTCCTTCACAAAGTCTAAAATAATTTTTAATTTTCATTCTATAGACTTTAACTTTATTGCTTCTAAAATTATTACATAACATAAGCTCTTGATGCTTTCTGATTACTTTATCAAATGGTGTAGCCTCTTTTTATACAATACTTAAAAATTAATTACATTGAAGTAAAGCCCTCCCATTTTTAAATTATTATTAGTAAATTCAGTAATTGAAATCTTTTGATAATCTTGACCATATTACGCAACACCACCTCATTCTCATTGTCTTCCACTTGAATAAGTTTGACTAAAGCTGATAATTTTGTAAAACTTTTCCCTTTGATGATAGACTATTACGTGAAAGATTACCTATAAAAACCGTTGTACTGCTCCGGAAAATGATATCATCGAAACGAAAAGTCTTCTTTTTTCGGTTTTTGTTTATTGATCAAACATTCTAATAATTAACTGTGTACAATAAAATCTTATCCAGTTTTTTTTGTGACTTTTTAGTGGTGGATTATAGAATTTATTTAGTTTATCAAATACTTTAAAATATCTGGAAAATGAAAACAAACGTAATGTCGTCGTTCAGAAAGCTCATAAAAGTCATTGATTAACATTTTAAGAGCGATGGTTCATAAAATCGACAATACTTTTCCATTTTTAAAATAATATTTCAATTATTCCTGTTTGTTTCAGTAATTTTAAAATCAAACAAAACTATGATCGAAATAATGGTGCATGCACTTTCGAGAATTGTTATTGTATTTTTAGAAATCTTTTTAAATCATTTTACGCGGTTATTTTCAAAAGAAGATAAAGAAAGCAAATAAATGTCCATTCATGTATAGCCGATGTAGGTAACATTGAAAAAATTTCCACATATGTTGTGAGTTTTGTTTAAGAGTAAATTCATTAAATTAGTGCTTATAATTATCCACACTATCTTAATATTTAGTTGCTTAATAGTTTATTAAAATAGCATAGACTATGAGAGATACTAATACGTTTAGCATCAACTGCGAAACTTGCAGTTATTTAGCATATCTATGGTCATATGACTAACTCTCAGATGGATTTCTTAAGTATGCAGTGGGAAGTCATGAACCTCGGATCCAGTCATGAAAAGAATAAGCAAGAGAGAGTTCAGAAAAGTTAAATATTACGCAATATGTGTACATTTTGAAATATTAACTTGATTCAAAATGTTTATCCAAGATTTCAAGAAACTGCTTAATTAACAAGAAATATAGGAATATATCTTTATTGCTTGATGACATTTACATATGAAGGAACGTATAAAATTGGACAGCCTGTTTGAAAGAATTCATACTCAATTTAAAGTTCTAAGGCCATCTAGTTCATATATAGAGTGTAAATGACTATGATTTGTCAATAACGATTTTATATTCACTATCTGCTAACCAAAGGACAAGTCCACCGCGCTGCAGTTCGCTCCGTTCTACTCTATGGCTGTGAAACATGGCCAGTAACAAAGGAGATAATTGTAGGTTAATGGTTTTCGATCACAGGTGTCTTCGAAGCACTGCTCGTATATCCTGGCTCCACTAAGTAAGCAATACTATTATTAGGAAAAAGGTATTAGGTAAGGATGGCAGATCAATAGATAAAGTAGTAAAACTTCGTCAATTCAGATGGTTGGGTCATGTATTACGAATACCCAACCACCGACTGTCCCAATAAGCGGTGTATTGTGGTGTAGGAGTAGGTTGGAAGAAGCCAAGGGTCGGCCAAATCAAAACGTGCAGAAATCCATGAAGTCACAGACAACTAAAATGAGTCATGTTGGTAAGTGTAGAGTATTTGGTTGGGGTCCGCGAGATGATAGTAATCGATGGTTAGAGACCTTAACTGACACAGCTCAAAATCGTTAACAATGACGCTCTTTATGTTCTCTCAAATTCTAACCTCCTACATTGCTCACCACCTTCATCTTTTTATTTTTAAGTGCATTTTTCACTAGACTATACTTCTTGAATAATATCTTTAAACATTTGAAATCATTAATCAATCATCATTGTTAGACCACCACAATGATGATTGATTAATGATTTCAAATGTGTAAAAACGCAAACCTCCAAAACTGTGCCCCAATATCTTTAAACCCAAATCTTTTCGACGAGTGCTAATACTATTTTTACTACCTCTACTACGATGGGATAGGAATTGAATACTAGTGTGGTATGGTAACTTGAAGTGACGTACTTACGTACGAAGTTCTAAGCTGCAACTGGCTGACTGAACCTAAGTAACCATTAATATCGCAATGGCAATACAATAAACATAAATCATTTTAAAAATTATTAAGAATTCAGTTGGGTTTGTAACGAATTCATTTGGAACAAAATAAAACAAAGTGATTGGAACTGTGAACTAAGACTGTTTAACGTTTATCAATTTTCATTATGTTGTAATCTATTTATTTGAATAAATCACTCCAGATTCTAGCTATTAATTATTGATTTTTGACATGACATTTAAAGTGTGGTAAAATACTATGAACCATAATAATTGAAATATTAATAGTGTCCAATATTCATTGACTAGATAACAGTCTGGTAATACATTTTTGTTACAAAAGGCTTTGTATTGTTCTAGAAATATAATGAAATCCATAACACTCAGGGTATTTGACCTCAGCCACGTAACCACCACATAAGGTTACAGACTAAACTGCATAACCAGAAAGATTGCATACGACATAGAAATGACTAGTAAATGCGATTTTCGCAGTTGCAAAAAGTCTACTTATCCTCAACCAAGCTTAGTGTGTTAAGAGTGATTTGGATGAATTACTTCATTGGAAAGCGAAATATTTGGTATTGAATAATTATGAGAAGTAATTTTGGATTTGGTCGTTTAGAAGTCTAGCTTACAATCGAAGAGATAAATTCTGCATTCGAGATTAGAATTTATATCACTCTGGATAGGAATCGCATAAATTACTTTTGAGCTATTAAAGGCTACATTAGTCACTGATAAGAAATGAATATGATTCATTGTCCAGTAGTGGAAAGTCAGTCGTTATTCTGTCTGAATAGTTTGCAGATGAAGACATTAACTACAGCACTGGGGGCTTGATAACTTGACCAGTTTCTTCCAGACTGAAGATCAGTCAGTCATAAGCACTATAAAGCCTTGTAAAATAGCCATAGTAGCAATGGTAGTGAGAAAGACTAGACAATAATAATACGGTACACGTAGATAGAATGAAAAGATATGTATGTAGGAATACTGTGAGTCAAGGTTTGTGGAAGATAAAGAGTGAGCGCATTCGCGCTACTTTAACTTATTCCGAGGGATGTTACACGTTGTCTCTAACTACAGCTTGACCACAACGATGCTGTCTTCTCACTACAAATGGAGGGGGTTATAAATGGTAATCTCTAAATATAACAAACCCCTACCGTAGCTGCTACATTGACTCGGTGGTCGGGCTTGACTATCGTGATGACCCAACCGAGCTATACTGGCTGGAACATATGTTCCTGAAGGTTCTTCCATGCCAGGCAGGTTGATTGGAGAACGATGAGATTAAAAGCAGCTACTCAAGGTCTGAGGGCGAAGTCGTACTTTTGACTGTAGAGGGGTGTAACAGCAGTAAGGCGTTTCTCTCGGACAACCAGCATCTGCAGCGATGCTGCCTTCTGACAAGGAAGGAAGGGTTAGAAAAGGTCGACCCTAAAATTGTCACACCTCACCCTACCTCACGGATTTCCGTCTCCGGTGGTAAGGGTGCCCACTAAGGGCCTTTAAGAGCGGAGCTATAATACTCAAAAAACCCTTCATAAAAAGGCCGTGCGTGACTGGCCTCAAGCAGTTGTCCCTTGGGCTCTGCGGTCACGCACCCAGGTCTCTAAGACCAACGCTCATATACCTTCCTCTTCAGGTTACTCAAGAAACAACCTTCCACGGTGTGGGCAACCGGGAAGTGACAACCGCCCTCATACCCGTACCAGAACACGAGACCAAATTGGTCAAAATCAAATCCTTCTCAAATCCTCTAGTACCTCTTTAATCTCCACGACTAACTCTTTTCACATTCCTTTGTCACACTGCACAGCTAATGCAAACAATGCGAGTTCACGAAACGTCATTTCTGGTCTCCTGAAACCTCATTTTAGACTATATGTTGGAGCATTTAATGTACGGACATTGTGTCTAATAGGGCAATAGGCATCATTAGCTAGAACGTTAGAATCTCGCGCCATCGATGTATGCTGCGTCTTGGAAGCGCGCATACAGGATCCTAGTAAAGTAATTAATCTGATTTCACCTTGTCAAAACAAAGAAGCAGCTCGATTTACTCTTCGTGTATCCTGTAGCCGTGATGCTGCTTCCAGGGGTCTTGCTGGTGTAGGTATAGTATTGAGTCGTAGGGCAGAACTAGCGCTCCTTGACTGGATCCCTGTAAATAGTCACTTGTGCGCTGTCCGACTAAACGGGACAGTAAGGACTCGGAAAGACAGGGACACTCGCCGTTGCCTCTTCGTCATATCTGCCTATGCCCCCACTGAATGCAGTCCAGACGAGGTAAAAGATGAGTTTTACAGAAAACTTTCGAACCTCCTCCAAAAAGCTAGGCGCTCTGATATTGTATTAATGGCTGGTGACTTCAATGCTCAAGTAGGTAGACTAAGTGAGAAGGAACGACCCCTGGGTGGATGATCTGGTGTCGCGGCTAATAGAACAGATAATGGCGACCGTCTATTGCAACTATGCTCAGATAACCAACTATTTCTAGCAAACACTAACTTTAGGCATAAGGAAAAGCATCTGTTTACTTGGCGACCCCCGAAGTCATCTCAACGTTGGATCCGTAAGAAAGCCTCTTAGGGTTTTACTTAATGATAATAAGGCGAAAAATATATTTCAGGAACAACTAGAAAGACAGTTAGGCGACCATTTAAGCGATTCCCATCCGGAGGCAGGTTGGAATGATATCAAAAAGGCTGTGGAAACAGCAGTGATATCTGCTAGTAAGGTTGACCATAAGGCTAGAATGAAACCGTGGATCTCAGTAGCATCCACCGATCTGATGGATGCCCGAAAACTCATCCCACCTGGCTCTGAACATGATGAAGAACGAAGTCAACTTAGGCGCAGGTTGATAAAAGCCTGCGCAACGACCGTGACCAGTGGTGGGTGGCGAAAGCAAAAGCGATGGAAAAGGCAGCAGCGATCGGCAACAGTAGACAACTTTTCCGACTTATCAAGGAAACTGGTATTAGGAATCATAGTGTAAGTGAGACTATCTCGGAAAAGGATGGGACTATTATTTATTATCAATCCAGGAGACTGGATCGATGGGCAGAACACTTTAGGGGTCAGTTCAACTGGCCTCGAGCCACTCTTTGGCTACCCACGATCACCAGTCATCCTGAATGGCAAATCGACGTAAGTCCCTCCAGTCTTAATGAAGTTGAAAAAGCGTTAGGAAATCTGGAGCGAGGGCGGGCTGCAGGTCCTGATAGACAGACCCCTCAGATATTTAAGGATCGTGGTCCAGTTTTAGCAGCTAGGTTGACTGAGATCTTAGGTAGAATCTGGGAACTGTACATAATCCCATCCGACTGGTCTCAATCCTTGATTGTCCCAATTTATAAGAAATGACAAAAGTCTTCCTGTGACAATCACAGAGGAATCAGTCTAACTAATATGGATTCTAAATTGTTAGCCTCGATTATACTTAGACTCCTTACTTTTGCTCGTGAAGAGCAGACTAGAGAAAACCAGGCTGGATTAAGACCTGGTCGTGGCTGTATAGACCACATTTTCACTCTACGACAGGTTCTGGAACACAGATACACATTTAGGCGTCCTACAGTAGTCGTCTTCTTGGACCTTGAGGCGACATTTGACAGGGTGGATCGTGAGGTTCTGTGGCAGTGATTGTGATTGAAAGGTGTACCAAAGAAGTACATTAACCCTATACATGCTCCGTATTCGAACACTATTGGTTGAGTGAGAGCTTATGGCGAACTGTCACCGGAATTCTTTACTTCAGGGATGTCCACTCTCTCCGTTCTTGTTTAATTTTATCATAGACATGCTATTAGAAATAACCTTATCCTCGTCTGAATTTTCAGGAGTAGACCTTCTACCGAGTGGCTCGCTTATTGACGTAGAATATGCCGATGACATTGTCCTACTTGGTGAAGACGCTGACAAAATGCAGAGTCTTCTGACCACTCTAAGCAACAATGCAAGCATGTTCGGGATGCGGTTCTCATCCTCGAAATGCAAAATATTACTTCAGGATTGGGTTTCATCGGCACCTGAACTAGTGGTAGGGAGTGAAGTAGTCGAATGTGTAGAGCACTTCACTTATCTTGGGAATCTCATCAGCGCTGGTGGCCTGGTGACTGACGAAATCTCAGCTCAGATATAGAAGGCTCGATTGGCTTTTGCCAACCTGCATCACTTATGGCGCAGACGAGATATCCGTTTGCTAACCAAAAGAAGAGTGTACTGTGAAGCAGTTCGCTCCGTCCTACTGTACGGAAGCGAGACTTGGCCGTTAAGAGTAGAGGACTTCCGTAGGTTACTAGTATTCGATCATCGTTGTCTCTGAAGCATTGCTCGTGTATCGTGGGACAACCGAGTAAGCAATGCTGTCGTTAGGAAACGAGTTCTAGGTAAGGATGGCAAATCAATAGATGAAGTTGTGAAACTCCATCAGTTGAGGTGGTTGGGACATGTGTTACGTATACCCAACCACCGACGAGCTATGTTTTGCAGTGCAGGAGTAGATTGGAAGAAAGCTAGGGGCGGCCAGACCAAAACATGGCACAAATCCATGAAGTCACTTACAAGTGGACTGAGTCATGTTGGTAGATGTAGACTACTGGTTGGTCACCGGTGGTTGGAGACCTTGAACGACATGGTTCAGAATCGTTCGCAATGGCGCAGTTGTATCCACTATTTGTGTTCTATGAAATTCTAAGCTTCTGCATTCCTCATAATCTCTATCTTTCTCCTTCTAAATTTATCTTACTGAATAATACTTCTCGAATCATATCTTCGCTCCCTAATCTTATCCATTACTGCTAATACTTTTATTATTGCTATCACTCTTGGATTTGAACTGACAGTTGCCTCTCTGTGCTGATGGGGCATGGCAACTTGAACTGATGTACGTACGTACGAAGTCCTGTGTTGTATCTGTCTGTCTGTCAATAACAAACCCTACCTTATTACACTGGTTTTCGTTACTGGCGGTAGGTCTTGAAAGTTAAGTAGTCGGACACATCAAGAACTAATCACAAAGCAGCCGCATTCGTCCGATCCCCATTGGCCGTCCGCTAATAGACACAGTTACACTCCAAGGGTATCAAGACCTCACCCGGTTTCAAAGCAGCGAGCTTGATCGTACGCCAGTTAATAATCACAAAATACATTTCAAATACTGAAAAGAGAATTCTGAATAACAGTCCAACTGACCTAGATACCTAACGTTATCAATTGACCATTCTAGGATGCTTGGACGATGATTAAGTATTCACCTAAAGAAACGGACACCCAGATCCACTCACTAAGAGGATGGTTTCCGTCCAAGTCATGATTGTAACTAGGTTTAGTGACGACAATGCGATTTTTCACCATAGCAGAATACCAGCTTTCTTGTGCTGGATATATTTAATATCATCCAACGGGTTTGCACGTTGCTCATTACCTAAGACCATATGGAAAACAAAATTAGTCAGTTAGTGAAATGGAATGAGATAGTTTATTGGTTCGGTACCAGTCGCTCAACACAACTATTTAGATAGAATCTTACAACACATGGGCTTGATTCAGCATCGAAATCAGTGAAAATTCTTCTGTGGCTTTCCATTGTAATATCCTCTGAAAGGAATGAAACGATATTAACATGTTCAGACTAATTAGGACTGGGCGAAAAATATTCTGCTTTGTTACTTAAGTCCCATCTCGAGTCACGTTAACTCAATAGAACTACTTATTCTTTGATGAAGAGACTTACACTGAACTGCGAAACATCAGAAATTTCATCTAATCATCGGAGTGTTGTAAATTTTTTATAATTTTTATATACCCATAGAAGCATAAAATAGGAAAGATTGATTCACCAAAGAACTTCCTTTTGAGTGAACTCATTTTTGCAAAAATATACGTATCTTCTAGAATAATAACAATCACAACAGCAGTGATAATAAAATTTTATTACAATTGGTTTTCTACTATACAATCATCGGTGCAAATAGATTTCAGCTCTTCAATAAGTATACAAGATTTACGAGATGAAACTGCTGAACTAAGTCTATCTGGAGATGGTATGATTAGTTCACCAAACTCGCTCTCTGATTCCGAAGAAGAATCTTCATTCTCAGTCGATGAGTCAGAAAAGTTGACGAGAAGATTCGACGGCTCGTCATTTGTATCGGAAGGTATTAGCAAATCCTAAAAACAAAAATAATAGCTAATCATTTCGATTCTTATGAAAGGAATATATACATACTAGTCTCATTTATTCGAAGCCTACTAACATATTGTTCGAGGAAAACTAAGACAAGCTAATTCAACAAATAGTTCTAGAAACTGAAAAAAAAATTCTGAAAGTTATTAATCAGTAACCATCTTAGTTTTAAAAATAAACTGTTCACCATCACTGGATTAGTTTACCTGGAAGTTAATTTTAATTACTTTGATTAGCGTAGTTAAATGAGACGATGTTCAACCGTAAGCTCTAGTATTCACAAAAAAACTTAACGGATTTACATACTACCGTAAGACTTGTCAGGATTCATGTCAAGAAAATCCGTGTAACAGGTGAGACTTGATTTAAGTGAATACAGGACGCAAACAAGCAAGTGAAGAGGAGCATCAGAGCAGACAAACGTAAATATGTAGATCTAACAATGACGGCGGAAAAGGCAGCAAGAGAAGGAAAATTGAGACAATTCCATAATACAACGAAGTTTGCTGGAAAATATCGTTAACCATTACAACCAGTAAAAATGAGGAAATAGAAATAATCACCGACACTCAAGAATAACGAAACAGGTCGATATAGTACTTTAAGGAACTCTTGAATAGACCAGCTCCACTGGACACACTCAACATAGAACCAGCATCTACGGACCTCTCAATTGATGTTGGCCCACCAACAATTAAAGAGATCAGTATGGCTATCACAAAAATCAAAAGCGGCAGAGCAGCGGGACCAGACAACATTTCAGCAGAGGCAATGAAAGCAGACGTGGAAGCAACTGTAAAAATATTCCACATTCTCTTCAAAAAGATATGGGATGAAGAACAAGTACCACTAAAATGGAAAGAAGGATACCTGATCAAAATACCAAAGAAAAGAGATCCCAGCAAGTGTGAGAACTACAGAGGCATCACTCTTCTCTCAATACCAGGCAAAATCTTTAACAGGGTATTGTGAAACAGAATGAAGGACTTCGTAGAGGCCCAACTTCAAGATCAACAGGTTCGATCGTGTACTGATCGAATTACAACATTACGGATCATTGTGAAGCAATCAATTGAATGGAACTCAGCACTCTACATCAACTTCATTGACTACGAGAAAGCGTTCGATAGCGTGGACAGGAAAATATTATGGAGGCTTCTTCAACACTACGACGTGCCTGAGAAGATAGTCAAAATCATACGGAATTCTTATAATGGATTAAACTGCAAAATCGTGTGCGGAGGTCAGCTGACAGACTCATTCGAGGCGAAGATTGGTGTTAGGCAAGGTTGCTTATTCAAATCCTTTCTATTTTTCTTGGCGATCGACTGGATTATGAAGACGTCAACATCTGGACAGAAGCTCGGGATACAGAGGAAAACCAGGATGCAGATGGACGATCTGGCCCTTTTATCGCACACGCAACAACATGTTTCGGCAGCATTATTGACGAGCAAGGTGGATCCAAAGCAGATGTGAAGGCAAAGATTGGCAAAGCAGGGAGAGTATTTCTACAATCGAACAACAACCGGAACTCAAAACAAATATCAACAGACACCCAAGTTAGAATTTTCAACGCAAACGTCAAGACAGACCTACGGTATGGGGCAGAAACTTGTCAAACTACGAAAGCCATCATCCAGAAGATACAAGTAATTATTATCCCACTGCACGGGAAATTCAGGAAGCGCTGGAAGTGGATAGGGCACAAATTCAGGAAAGCACCAAACTGCGTCACAAGACAAGCCCTCACTTGGAACCCTCAAGGTCGAAGGAAAAGAGGAAGGCCAAGAAACAGAATACGCCGAGAAACGGGGAAAGACATGAGAAGAATGGATAAAAGTTGGACGGAATCAGGAAGGTAGACCTAAGACAGTGGGTTGGAGAATACCGGTCGGTGGCCTACGCTCCACTGGGGGGTAACAGTAAAGTAGGTAGAGATTTTTGTAGGTCCTAACATCTGCAACACTTAATGAAGTCTGAAACCACAGCCTAGAAGTGAGTAAACGAAGTTCAGGGGGTTTAGCGCAACTTGATATATTGAAGTTTTTATATCTCTTTCTATTACATAGGTTGGATTTATAAGGTTTATGGAACGATAAAATTTACCACTTATTAAGGGTCATTTTCGTCGCTTCTTTTAAACGAGTTGCGAAAGCTTTATACATGTAACCTGACGTGAATAAGCATCAAAATCCGTCATAAGTCTAGAATATTTGCCTTTTCGGATCCTTGTGATTGTGACTACACTGACGAATAGTGAACCAACAATTAAAACCTATACGCTCTCTAGCTTAATGAGAGTTGTCTTTAAAGTAGATATAGACCAAGCACAATCAGCGTTGCTACCAGTCGGTGCTTTGACCAACCACCAAATGCCTCGACAAAAGATATTTTATGATGTAGGAATAAACTGAGAGTATTAGCGGTGATCAAAATGATTAGTGATCAAAGATATTAATCGAGGAGTATATCCCAGAGGGATCAATTGGGAAAAAAAAACAGAAAAAAAGCCTTCATGAGGAATTCAGAAGATTAGAGTTTAAGAGAACATAAAGAGCGGATGCACGTGCGTCATTGTTAACGATTTTGAGCTGTCATTTAAGGTCTCCAACCATCGATTACTATCATCTCGCGGACCCCAACCGGATAATGTATACCTACCAACATGACTCAGTCCGGTTGTAAGTGACTTCATGGATTTCTGCACGCTTTAGTTCGGCCGCCCCTAGCTTTCTTCCAACCTACTCCTACACCACAAAACACCGCTTGTTGGGGCAGTCGGTGGTTGGGCATTCATCTACTGATCTGACGCAAGTTGGCACAAGCCAGACGAGACTTCTTTACTCACGCTGAGACTTCGTCACACACCAGGCCATCAGCACTGAAGAGATTCCTGAGATAAATGAAGCGGTCAACACGCTCAACTACTTCCCTCCCTATCGCAAATATTGTTGGACGCAGAAATGTGTCTACGTTACTGGACTTGAACAAGTGCGAATATATGGTCTGTATATGTACGTACGTACGTAATTATAAGTTGTAGCTCGCTTATAAAGAATCCTATCAAATATATACCAACAAGCACCTTTTGGTGAAACATTTGGAACGAGACGCATTCAACAAGAAAATAGTATTCAATAAATTTCTGAATATCGATTGACCCTATAGAAACAAGCATGAATAAGAACGATTGCCCAGATTTGGCGACTGATGTAACACATAAAGTCGAATTTGAATATTTACTGTGAAATACCAGCTCAGGGTTTTCCCCAAAATAAAAAAAGGGTTTCTGGATTTTTGGAATTTTAATTTGATTACTCAAAGTTAAATGAGATACTGGGTTTTCCTTCGAATAAGAAATTAAGAGCTGTTCACAATGCCGTTCAGTGTCTTCCTTAAAAGCGGGTATAATTTGGATCAATGTCGGGCTCCCCAGTAGTTTAAAGGACTTCTTCAATGTCAATGGAAATTTTAAGTTTTGGTTAGACATCCCCGAAATAGAGAGTCGCCATTTATGATCCATACCAATTACGGATCTACATTAAACTGAAGTTATTTAATTGATCTAGTTGAATTACATGAGATAAGTAAGAATTAACTAACTAGCTCAATGTATCGACCATCATCAGCTGCACCTTCCATTGATTCAACTTCATTTTTTTCAGCTTCATCAATTAAACTAGAAACTCTTGACATAACTATGTCGTGAGAATATGAATACACCTTACTTTCCTTTGTTCGAGAATAATTCAAAGGCTGTTGATTAATTTTCAGGTCGAACAACTTCATGACTGCAACGTACAGGTTTAATTAGAGCGGACTACCACTAAACAACAAATGTCTGTAACTTCAACCATTGCTAATTTTGCGTTTAGCTGGGAGGGACCTTGTGTGATGGAGGAATGCGAAGAAAAGTGTGTGAGGTTATCTGAAAGTGGAAAGAACAATTAAAAATATTGGCTGATCATTCAGTAAGCACACAGAATGCATTTACATCTAAATGAGAGAGCAATCGATAACAATAAGAAATAACACCAGAATGAGAATGAGATAAGCTAACGATCGGAACTAGAGTTTTTCAGAATAAGCTTTCGAATGTGTTATGAGAATATGCCACACGTTGCACACCATTCATCTTCGGAAGTAATCAGAGCTATTAATAGTTGTATACTGCTCGGAACGAGCTTCTCCATATTTATAAACATTCTTTAGTCTATAATACCATCACATTCAATACCTATTGTTTATTTGTATCATTTGTGAAAGAAAATTAATTGTTTGTTTGTAGCCCGAAATTTTCGCTGTTCCTATAGGTACTACCTACGATGTTCATTTTTTCTGCCTTATCGACCACGGCCTTTGAATCGTACATTCCATTAGTATTGCAACACTCACTTTTAAGCCATTCTACTATCTGTGGGATTACTGGACCTGAAGTTGTATCCATTGACGCCGCCGAAGGCGTTAAATGAACTATGAATCCTTATTAAAATACATAAGTACCAAAGAACTACTTTTCTCTTTGATTCAGATTAATCCCCTCCTCCAAACCCCGACATTATTGCCGGTAAAGTACTGGATGTAGTGAATTTATCAGATAGACTTGATCTATGTGAATTTCTGTGACTTGATAAAACGCATCTGACCTAACTGAAATAACCGAGTGATCATATATGTCTGTGTTTTTATCTTCTGCAAAACAGGGTACATCATGAAGAGACTTGAAAAATGACATAGTAATTTCTGTATCCGAAAAACGCATCAAACATACAAAAGACTTACGGGCGTAATTTTCAGGATTTGAGAAAAGATAATTCATGTTCGTTTCATGCTGCAAGTGCTTACGGTTCTGCTAAGCAAACTGGTATGGATCAATATGTTTCTTTGGTTGAAATGGAAGTTGCTAAGTACAATTATTCAACTTATTGTTGGTGTTCTTGGTATTCGACAAAACAGCTCAATGGGTATCTTTAATATTTTAACCCATAGATTCATAGTGATCACGACTTATCATGAATGCAAGTTCCTTAGAGGATTTTCAAATATGATATTGATGAAAAATGCTGTCGAGATAAACCATCGACTTTCTATATTTATTTTTTAGTGGTGTGAAACTTGTTGAAACTTTTAATGACTTCTGTACTTACCATGAGATCCATCTTATCTGCTAGAGGGGTTGATTTGATTACTGTCTCACCCCACCTAATGTCTTTTTGAACCCTATATTAAAATGGCCTCACTGTTGTTCGCACGTACATCTTTGTTTAGTGTTGTTAATCTTTGTTACTTTATACCTTCAGTCATCAAGACCACTTGTCTCCCACTTTTGCATGGTTGTGGGAAGCCGATGAAAAACCAGAAAGAAAAATGATCTATGTTCTTTTATGCAAGTTAATATTCTGGCCTCGTTCGATTTCGTAAGACGGACGGACTGCATAGGACAAATAAGAAGCAGCAGGAAATATTTATATATGTATCAGCTAAGACTAGTGAACTAGTCTGACGTATCCACTACAGACACTGATTTGAAAACGATGAAAAGAAGTTGGCGCCTTCAGTCTTAACTGAAGATAATCCAGGCGTTCAGTTACTTCGTAATCTTAAGATGATTTTATATCACCTTTTGGTTGGAGTTAAACAGTTTTCAGGGGTTGTGGAGATAAAATGAACATTCACCATGGTGCCTGCTGCCTTAGTAAACACAATTTTAAGAGGTTTATGCAGATCTCAGGCCACTGTTTTAAAAGTGACTCATAGGTTATAAAAGTGTTCACGAAGACTTCATTTCGGTTACTCCGCATTTTATCCCTCTCGTTAAATTGTGTGAATTACTTCAGGTCTACCGGTTAATTTCTCTTGAACTGACTGGCATTTTACTGATCTCACACTTACTGTAAACTGAGAAGTTCGGGAAAACAGACCTCCTAATACTATTTAACAGTAGATTAGAAGTGACTGAATCGTAATATGTAGACACTAAAAACTGATTCTGAACTCTTCAGTAAGTTCCAACTACCCTGGAGACATAGGAAATGAGTTACAAAATGAATAACGAAAAGAATCTCCGTAGTATACTGGTTTCTCATAGGTTATCGCGCTTGTCGTTCGTGTGGTTTAAATCTTAGATTACCAGTGGTATACTTATCTAGATCACCAGAACAATCATAATCTAGGATTTTGAAACTATCAGCACAGAAATGGTTAATTTACAGGATCCCCTCCCTATTTATGTCGATGTCTACATTGTCAGTCAGCGATATTATATATCAGAACTTTTTAAAAAACAAATAAGTTACCAACATGAGTGATTTGGATAAGTAATTAGTGCTCACTGGAATCGGATGGTAATGGTGTGATCTAGCTAATGTCAAAGTTACACTTTCGTGGTATCCGCTGTCTGTGCTGACTAGTTAGCTGTATAGAACAAGTATGACGCTGCTGCAAAAATGCGTCAGGAAAGCAAATCGGAGGAAGAAAGTGCAACCACTGCCAAATGTGTCAGACCGTTTTATCAGATTGGTCAATTACGGTTAGCTATCTTTTGCCCTGATAAGTTTTTGAAAAACTGTCTGACGATCAGTGACATGACGGAGAAACGATTAAGTTCGAAGGATAATTTATTTAGGAGTCAGTGACATTTCACCTGTTTGACACGAGGAGGGAACGTCTGATAGCGTATGAGAAGGCGGTACGTATCTTCGTTACCTTTCCTTCAAAGTTACAGAATGGTTACTATTACAACAAGTTATAATTGTTTTGAATAAAAATGCTGTCATATTTATAACAAGACACCTTAAGTTTTACCCAATATAGCATTTGTGCTCGAATTCTATTTTGTTTTATTCAGGCAGTTAGTATCTATATCACAATAGCTTATGACGTACTTTTTTAATCAAATTTTGATTATCGTATATTCGTCATTCATCGATCACTGTTGAAGGCAGTTTGATGAATTAAGATATTATGCAAAGGAGTGTTATGCTTCATGCCATGCATCAGTTTAATGATTTTGACGACGCCTACATAGACAATAAATATGACATATCTGAAGAGCAATATTACTATGGTTCTAATAAGCGTAAAAGGAAAACTGCTGCACCTCAAAAATGGGAGTCAGCTGACGAAAACTCTAAAGATGTTAAAATGTTACTTAAAAACTCACCGTTTGGTCCCATAAATCTGGTTACAAAAGAAAGTAATGTTCCTCCTTCCTCTTTGAATGGTAACGAGCGTCTAAGTGAAATATCGAGTGATAGCAGTATAACAACACCACCAGAACAAATTAAACTTTATGCTGCAATGTTAAATTATTTTCTTTTGAAGTATAAGATGTCGAGTGACTTTAAAAATGGTCCTTTTTCTACATACCCAACACTCGCAGAATTCAACCAAGGATTTGATAAAACTTCGAGTAGTTCTCTCTCTAACAACTTGTCAAACCTATTTTATCCAACTCAGATGAATCACTCCACAAATTTTATTTCCGTTACTCCCAATAAACAAAGCCCTTCTAACGGATCCTATAATGATGAGCCTTACTATACGAATCCTAAGGAAATAGATAAGCTTTACAAGCATATTTCTTCGAAATCTGAAGGTTATTTAGATTGGAGACAACGTGTTATAAACTCTATTAGCACCAGCATAACTAATGTACCCGTTCCAAAGTCTAGTTATCCAAATTATGAAGCCATTTCTGTATGCTATAAATCTTTAATAGATAGAGCGTACGCTTTACAACAATCTGTGGAATTATATTTTGGAATGATAGAAAATTGTGTTTCTTATAATTCACTGCCCGGTCAACATTCAAACAGTATCAGCTTGAGTCCTCCTGCTCATAATGCCGTTTGGGGTGGGCAGACAAACAATATAACTAACTTTCCAGTCCAATCACCCTACACCTCAAGCTCGTATTCACCAGTAAACTTGTCGGCTGTTCTCACTGATATTTTTCAGTCTAATAATTCTGCAATCAGTAATCAAGAGTTGATTAACGAGTATAAACGAGCTTCTTTGGGCGATTTTGAACAATCTAATCAGCTTTCGACTACGTATGTGCCAGAATGTCAAGCACAAAACAGCATGCAGTCGCCAGTAGACTTAACAAGCTCAGAAAAAAATAAAACACACGATCCCTTCATACTTACTTTACCGTCACATGTTGAGACAAAGGCACGCAGCTCAGACAAGTCAAATAAAGAAAACTACGACTATGCCGCAAATAGTCAGTCAGATGAGTGTGATCTGGCACAAAATTCTGAACACAGTCGAATTCCAACTCTAGAAGAAGATAAAGAATATGAATTCCCAAATACATCTGAACACAATATGGCTCCTAATATCGATGTCCGAAATGGCTTTGTTTCTCAGAATTTAAAGCACCCCTCCACAAATATGCTATGCAGCTCAGTAATTAATTACTCCCCAAGATCCAATATAAATATAAGGAAAAAAACTTATTTTAAGTCAAAACGTGTAAAAAAGTCTTTTACATCAAATTCAGTGCAGAATACTAACAACATTTGTCCAGAAAATTCATCTCCTAAGAAATCCAATTTTAGAGGGACTAGCGAGGAGGAAAATAAAGTGGCTCCCAATTTTAAACCTATTGAAGTAAATGTAAGTCGGTGTTTTAAATAATATAAAGTCTGATAAAGCGATGAAGTATTATGTAATTTGTTTAAAAGTGAAATCAGGGAAAATTACATTTTTCTCGTTACAAATTTTCACAAGTAACTCTTCGGTGGGCTATTAAATGTCCGTCATTTAACCTGAACTCTTATCCAATTTTCTAGGTTTATGCGATAATCTTGAAGTCTAACGGTGTTTACAACTTCATTTTAAGCCAAAACATACTTTCAGATTTATTAAACTGTTTGTGGAAGAATCAAAATCCGTCCATTTAAAAGTGAACAAAAGACTAAAATAGAGCAGTTTTTGAAGGAGAATTTAATTTTCTGACAGACATTAGTACGTCAAATGACGCAAAACTAGAGTATGTTTAACACCTATTTGGGTTTCCCTTTTTTCATGTACCATGTTAAGTAGATCTTGTAGAGGGCGCTATGAAGTCAAAGTATTGCCAGAGGATTCAAAGAACATGGGCAATAAAGAGTATCGGCTACCATATTTCAACACAACAGGACAATATCTACAAAACAGTCATAAATTATAAGAACCTATCCTTTATTCCGTATAAAATCCTAGACATTCGTTTTTGTGGATTGGGATATTAAAGAAAACAGACCTGAATATTTTGTATACTTTAAAAGACTGGTCGTCAGCATATGTTTATCGCAGGTGAGGGTGGAGCCAACAAATTAGATTAAGCAATCGTGACAGTTACTTTTGAATATTGTCAGATCAAGGTCTATCCTAGTAGATTGATTTTATGATCGGATTATGATTCTGATATGTCTTGTTTCTATGGGTGATAAGTGGCAAATTACCCTCATATTTTTGCATATGTACTTCTTGACTAACATTCTTATTTGATACAACTAACTTCGGAAACTACTTGATAAGTTTTTCTACTTTGGCATACATATGTGTATTGTTTCTTAAAACTTCAGTCTAAAAAAGTAGATTTCATGGCACTAAACTAAAGCTACTCTTTTTGATAGAGTAGATAATGTTTCTCTAACATTTTTCATGCCTCGTTTATTGGGATCAAAGCAGTCTTGATGACTTGTTAAACGAATCTAAAGTTTATTAAGGTATTTAAAGTAAAGATAATACAGATACGTCTCTGAACTAAGTGTTTCCTTCAAACTCAATGGCTGATATAAAAATATTCAAATAAAATGGTGGTTCATTTTATTGTATCTTCTTTTAAGAGATTATGGCCGATTAATTTCAAATCGTTCAATAGATGAAACCACTACAGTCTTAATAGTTTGAACATAATAGATCGTTTCCCATTACAATTAACAGACGACGTAGCAGCTTAAATTGAGTATTTCATTTATTCAATAAAATAAGGCAACGCTACCTATGAAGACTGCTCTCCACCTTTCTTAACTAGAATTACGAGTTATGCTTAATTTGTGTGAGCCTTCAGTGGATGATGTGCATTTATTTATACCTATCTTTTTATTCTTCTGGTAGTACTGAGAGAAACACATTTAACCAACAGAATTTGTTTCTAGATAAAACAAAACCACACGCAGCTTTTATAGACCCTAACCGACTTTTAAAATTTCGGAATAACAAACAGAAATTT
>CALYCR020000994.1:0-11545 GCA_944470395.2 Schistosoma turkestanicum
CTTGATAATGCCGTAATTGGTTTTCACGTTTTGCCAGCATGGGCTGATCAGTTGACCCTGAGATTTCAATTCCCACCAGGAAAATCCATGGCTGTGATTGGCTGCTGTGTATTTTAGTATGCTATTTTCTTAACTGTCTCAAGGACGTTCCTATGTTGTATAAATCAACGAGAGTTGTATGCTTGATTGTATTTGGGATTCATCTTTGATGCCGACGGTCGCAGACCGGATCCTGAGAACATCCGAGCTATCAAACTGATGCCTACTCCCACTAATGTTTCAGAATTACGATCTTTTCTCGGTTTAATCAGTTATTATTCAGCTTTTGTTCCTTCGATGCATGATTTCGCGCTCCATTGAATTGTCTACTGCAGAAGCATAGCACATGGAACTGGACTAAAGAGTGTGACGCGGCTTTTGGTAAACTGAAGTCCATAATTAGCTCGGAATTGTTATTAACACACTACGACTCATCCATGCCGATCATCGTAGCAGCAGACGCTTCAGCATATGGCCTAGGTGCCGTTATTTCATATCAGTTTCCGGACGCGTCAGAAAAAGCCGTTATGCATGCATCCCGTACACTGACCCCAGCAGAAAAGAAGTATAGCCAGATAGAGAAAGAAGCTCTTGCCCTTGTGTTTGCTGTCCGCCGTTTCCATAAGTTTCTGTACGGTCGGAGATTCACGCTCCTCACAGATCACAAGCCTCTGTTAGCAATATTTGGTTCAAAGTCTGGCATTCCAGCCCATTCTGCAAATCGTCTTCAGCGATGGGCCTTGGTACTTTTGGGGTATAATTTCGAAATCCAATATCGACGTACTCTACAATTCGGTCAAGCAGACGCTTTGTCACGACTCATTAATGATCAAGTGGCGGCTGAGGAAAACATGGTGATCGCGTCTCTGTCAGTAGAAGACCACGCAGAATGTTATCTGACAACCGCAGTTCGCGCATTACCGGTGTCTACAACAGACATACAAAATGCTTCTAGAAACGACCCCATCATCAAGATGACGATGAAGTATGTCACTAACGGTTGGCCGTCGAAAAGGTTTGAAGGTGACATGAAGCAACTGTATCAGCGGCGGGAGTCACTATGCATCGTGAACGATTGTCTGATGTTTGGTGAAAGAGTAGTGGTGCCAGCATCCTTTCGTGCAAAAGTGCTGAGACAGTTCCATCCTGGTCATCCTGGGATTAAACGAATGAAGTCCATAGCCAGGGGTTATGCATACTGGCCTCACATGGATCAACATGTCACAGCGTTGGTTGAAAAATGCATGCGGTGTCAGCAGGCGGCAAAGATGAATGCCAAAATTCCGCCGGTTTCATGGCCCAAACCTGAGCATCCTTGGTCCAGGATACATGTCGACTTCGCTGGCCCAATAAATGGAACTATGTATTTAATTGTCGTCGACGCCTTTTCTAAATGGCCGGAATTCAGCCCCGTTATGCCGCCCACTACAACTAAGACTATACAGCTCCTAACTGAAATTTTCTCACGAAATGGCATACCAGATGTGATCGTATCCGACAATGGCTCTCAATTCACCTCTTCCCAATTCCAGACTTTCTGTCAACGGCTAGCCATTAAACACTTACGCTCGCCACCATACCGCCCGCAATCGAATGGGCAGGCGGAAAGGTTTGTGGATACGTTTAAAAGAGCACTGCTTAAGTCAAAAGGGGAGGGGACGCCAGCCGAAGCGTTACAAAATTTCTTGTACGTCTATCGGACAACACCAAATGAATTGTTACCGGAGCAAAAGTCTCCAGCTGCAATCCTGATGGGAAGAAGATTGAAAACGATCCATCCGACTAATGCACCCTCATCAGTAGAGACAAAGCAGCAAAGACAATCCGCTTACGAAGTAGGATGCCCTGTGTTTGCCCGCAACTACAGAACGAACCATAGTCCTTGGGCAGAAGCGAGAGTGGTCAGAAGGGTTGGTCGAGTTATGTACGAAGTAGAGGTAGGAGGTGATAAATGGTCACGTCATTGGAATCAGATACGCAGACGGCTAGCCCAAGATCACCCATCAAGAGCAGAAAGCCTTCCCCTTGACATCTTGCTTGATACCTTCAACCTACCGAGAGCCCCGCCACGAGAAGAAACTCAGCAGCAAGCTGTTCTCCGTTCCCGAATGTATCCCCTCAGACAGCGGCGAACAATAGTCAAGATGCAAGTCAACCACAGGATAACACGCTATCAAAAGGGGAGGAGTGTTGGGGATGTTACATCCCCAAAATTCGCTTGATAATGCCGTAATTGGTTTTCACGTTTTGCCAGCATGGGCTGATCAGTTGACCCTGAGATTTCAATTCCCACCAGGAAAATCCATGGCTGTGATTGGCTGCTGTGTATTTTAGTATGCTATTTTCTTAACTGTCTCAAGGACGTTCCTATGTTGTATAAATCAACGAGAGTTGTATGCTTGATTGTACTGTGATTGCTGGGTGTTTGTAGAATATACTTTCTACGCCTACAAAGCCTTTTATTTCGACTTTGGGTATTCAAGGTAGCCTACCTGGACGCTGGTAAAAGTCTCGTTCGCGTTTGTCGACTAAGGTAAACTCGTAATAGCCTGAAGCATACTAAGTGACGAACTTATCTCATTTTTCACACGATAATGGTTGATCATTAAAAATAACTGACAAAATGAAGACTTGTTTTTTCTTCCAATAGCATTTAAAACAGAATTAAATTTGTTTCACTGATGATGCATGCATAGAGTGTCGTTTGCAATCATAAAAATCTAAAATAAATGTTTTTACTAACTGTTATTTTAAAAAATATATATATATATATACATATATATGTTCAGTAAGTCAAAATAACAAATCAGCTCACATTTAAAGCAGCTTCAGCTACTTGACGAATAGCTTCCCAACCTTTTTCAGCAACATGATCTTCCATAACAGAGACAAGAACACGTATTCCACTAGGAAAATGACCAACTAATCGATACATTCGCCATATATCTAATTAGTAGATTTTTGTAAAAGTGTAAGATGGATTAAGAGAATGTTGAGAAAAAAGAAAAGACACAAGCAAAAAATGAAGATATTTCAGGTCAATAATGCGGTGATTTCTGAAACTGTAATAACTGTAATGATCGAAATTCCATATACTAATAAAACTATATAGTTCCTTATCATCAAAGACAATAAATAAACTTTCAAATAACTACTGAGTAACTCTGTTAGACAGAATCTTTTTTCCGAAACATAACTAAAAAACATGATCACTAGATTTAATCCAAAGCTGTATATACCGAAAAGTACACTTATAGACAAAACTGTATGTATTTTAAAAATTGAAACTAGAAAGGTCGTATAACCTAAATGCTTTTAAAATAGATAATTTTCGGTTTTCGAAAAAAAACCTTATTTGTATTGTATAACTCAACAGAGTAAAGTCTCTACCTAATATGACAAGATAAATACGAATCTCAAAAGGATAACCAGCGTACGCGTGACCACGTCATTTGATATGCTTGAACTATCACCAGTTTACCTTAGTCAGTACAAGAGAGCGAGGTTCAATGGTCCGGCGACACGACAGGCTACTCTAATACGAGTGTCCCAAACCCCCCATTGAGTAGAAGAAGAAGACGATATGAAGTAGAACGTGTACTCTATAGAATATCCAGCAAGTACGAGGTCAAAGTCCAGAAGAGGCGAAGGATCCCGGAATAACGATCCAGGACTGGATCATAAAGCGTCACACTTAGATACACCAATATTTCTGGTCATTGAGCCACTTGGTTGCCTTTAGCTATATTCAACATTAATTAAAGTGCACCTACCTACCGGGCATCAAATTACTTAGCTAAGTCGGTATATTTTCGAACTGACTGATAACCCTTATGATGATAATAACTAACTAGGTACTAATGAATGTACTGTTACTCTATTTGTAGTTAATACGGGGGATTTGTGGAGATCGGATTATTTTCAAGATTGAAATCATGAACTGATCACGTATGGACTAACACTGGAATCTTGGAATCACTGGACGGCCGTTTCGTTGCACTATGGGACTCCTCAGCAGTGCTCATCCACAACCCTAAAGGTTGTGAGTTCAGTTCCTGTGTGGAGGTGGTCAATACACAACATCACTAAGGAGTCCCGTATTTGGAGGAAACAACTGTCCAGTGCTGTCAGGTTTTCAATAGTGGTTTAATTTTTTATCTTACTATTAATCTTAGGAATTGAAACGCCTTCGAATATCGTATTTGTGTACACTTACGGATACATGCAAGAGCATATACACAAATGTAAGAAAAATGTTAACGGTCTTATGATATATACATATACACAATAAACTGATCGACAAGCACTTTTTTAAAACTCACCTTCTTCTCTATCCTCGTTGAATAGATCTGGGAAGACAGATGTTAACCGATCAATATGTTCACCAATTAGATAATGTTCACAAGATCTGATTAATTTAGGAAGAGTACTTATATGTAGATATGTTTGAACACGAACACGTTCTTCATTCAATCGTGTTTCCACCTATAAATGAATGCAATTTCAAATCCAAAATGAAAAAGCAATTGAACACACATTAGACATATAAACGCAAAGGGTTAAATATATTCAGTGATTATGAAATTGTAGAGGTGGACCATGAGAAAAATTCATTCTGAAAAAGCTTTCATTGGAAAACTACAATGGAGTTGTGCGGAATTTCCAGTTTTTTTTGGAGGTTGAATAAATTTATACAATCCATTGCTTGAGATTTTCATACTGACAAGAAATACAGTTGATCAGTAGTTTGATTGAAATCAATCATTGCAATAATCTTCTCTAAAGAGAAATCATACTGTTAGATTAAAATGAATATTTCGACGGCATATAACTTGGAATGGACAGTGTGAGAATGATACTTGACTGAATACTTTTAATAGCATATAAAACTTTTTAGATTAATAAATATTGACTTGATTCGCATCGTTTTGTCTGTGTTAATTAGGTTTTCCCGTTCTATTTCACACTCGTACACTGTGATTGTTGTCAAAAAACATTATGCAAATCCATATATAATATTTTTCAGAAATGTATTGAAATTTAGTTTGCTGTAAAATGTTTAACAAAAAGGACTAACGATATCTTTGTCTTTTTACTGCTTTGCTTTTGCTAACCTTAACTGTTGCCTTAGCGTGGTGGTCATGCTGGCCGTCTGGAGAAAAATAAGACTTAAGCCAGAAACCGAAGGTCTGGGGGTCTCATCAGTGCTGATGGCCTGGTGTGTGACGAAATATCAGCACAAACGCAGAAGGCTCGATTGGCTTTTGCAAACCTGCGTCAGTTATGGCGTAGACGAGATATCCGTTTGCTAACCAAAGAAAGAGTTTACAAAGCAGCAGTTTGCTCCGTCTTACTATGTGGATGCGAAACATGGTCTGTAAGAGTAGAGGACATTCTTGGGTTATTAGTACCCGATTATAGACGTCTTTGAAGCATTACTCGTATATCCGAGTAAGCAATGCTCTAGTTAGGAATCAAGTACTAAGTAGGAATTGCAAATCAATAAATGAAGTAGTGAAACTCCATTATTTGCGGTGGTTGGGACATGTGTTGAGTATGCCTAACCACCGACTGCCTCGTCGAGCTATGTTTTGTGGTGTAGGAGCAGGTTGGAAGAAAGCTAGGGGCGGCCAAACCAAAACACAGCACAAATCCATGAAGTCCCTGACAAGTGAACTGAGTCATGTTGGTAGGTGTCGACTACCTGGTTGGGGTCCATGAGATGAAAGCAACCGATGGTTAGAGAACTTGAACGACATGGCTCAAAAGCGTTTGCGATGGCGCAGGTGTATCCACTCGTTGTGTTCTCTCAAACTGTAATTTTTTTAATCCGTCATCACCTCTATCTTTCTCTTTCTAAATTTATCTCACTGCACTATACTTTTTGCATAATATCTTCGAACCCTACTGTTCTCCGTTATCGTTACTGCTTCTACTATTTCTACCACCATGGGATTTGAGCTAACAATTGCATCTCTATGCTAATGTGTTATGGCAACTTAAACTGATGTACTTATGTACCACGTTCTACACCGTTGCTGACTGACAGGAGGTCTCGGGGAAGTCGTACGGTTGACTGTAGGTGTGAAGGTAGTTAGATGCTTCCCTTGGACAACCAGCACCTAAAGCGATCCCACAAAGGAAGAGGTTACTAAAGGTTAACTTCAAAGTGTCCCTTTTCACCTTACCCCACAGACATCTGTCTCCCGTAATGATACCTTTTGAGTGGAGCTAGCACTTTGTAAACGTGTAATAAAAAGGACGTGCGCGACCGGTTTAAAGATGTTCCTCAGGCTATGTGGTCACGCTCTCAAGACCGACAACTAAACCAGCTTTCTTTTTAGGTCGCTCAAGAAGAAATATACTTCCTTAACTAGGACTCTAAAAACTCGTGCCATCGATGTACGGTGCGTCTTCGAAACGCGAATATAAGATTCTACTACAGTCATTCACTTTGAAGTTGTCAAAATTGAGATCGGGCCTTATCTATCCTCTGTATCTGGAGCCCTCACTCCTAATTGCCATGCCATTGATAGTTTAGACAACAATAAGTTAGGGAGAGAACTAGTTCTCTTAGACTGGATTCCAGCAGACAGCCGCTTGTGTTCTGTTCAGCTAGACGAGACATTAATGACTCAGAAAGATAGGGAAACACGCCGCTGCTCCTTCGTTGTCTTTTGAGAAGACAAAGATTGGATGCACCTGTGCCATTGCAAACGACTTTGAGCCATGTCATCCAAGCTCTCTAACCATCGATTTCAACTGTCTCACAAAGCATTGCTCGTCGAGGCATTCGGTGGTTAGGCATTCGCAATCGATCTCCCAACTACCTCAAATGATGAAGTCTCAATACTTAATCTTACTTAATACTTGATCTGCCGTCTTTACCTAGTACTCGTTTCCTAATACTAGCATTGCATACCCCGGTAGTTCCAGGATATATGAATAATGCTTCAAAGATACAGATGATCGGTCACTAGTAACCTACGAATATGCTCTACTCTCACTAGCAACGTTTCACAACCATAGAGTAGGACGGAGCGAACTACCGCGCAGTACACTCGTCCTTTGGTATATCTCGCCTACTCCATAAGTAACCTAATTTGGCAAAAGCCGGTAGAGTGATATCCGAAACGCTGTGGGAACAGCAGTGACATCTGCCAATTAGTAAACCTGAAATTTTTCATTTCTCTATGCTAATGGAGTACGATGTACATACGCACCGCGTTGCAAATGACTGGCCATCTTTGCTTTTCCACTTTTTGTGTGTTTGGGTGAGCATTTATAAGCATCTAGGTGATGAAACCAAAGGATATGCCAATATCGATTTGTTACCGTCAAGGTAGTCATTGGATGGGACTTGGACAATGTGAAAGATGAGTCTTAATACAAACTATCAAACGATACAAGAGGTCAAACAATAATTACTATACTAGCTAGTGACGTGAACACAAAGTCATACACATTTATTCAACTAACTAAGAGTGTCTTGGTGTGTAATTTGTAGTTTCAACTCAATGACTCAAAAAACAGTGGTTATTTCCTGCAACTATATTTGTAAAAACACTTATTCTTTCATAGAAGGAGGTTCAAAAACTAGCGTGGAAGACAGAAACAAACATATACAACACAGAACTTCGTACGTACATACATCAATTCAGGTTGCAATACCACATCAGCACAGAGAAGAAACTGTCAGTTCAAATCCAGGAGTGACAGCAGTAACAAAAGTATTCAGTCAGTCAGTTGCAACGTACAACTTCGTACGTAAGTACATCAGTTCATGTCGCCATACCACATCAGCACAGAGATATAATTGTCAATTCAAATCCAATAGTAGAAGAGGTAGTAAAGGTATTAGAAGTAATCGTAGACGTTAGAATTAGAAGATATTGTTCACGAAGTATGATTCAATGAGATAAGTTTAGAAAGTAAAAGCTAGAGGTGTTGAAGGACCCAGAAGATTAGGATTTGAGAGGACACAAACAATTAATGCACTGGCGCCATTGCGAACGATTTTAAGCCATGTCATTCAAGGTCTCTAGCCATCGATTATTATCATCTCGCGGACCCCAACCAGGTAGTCGATAATTACCGACATGGCTAAGTCCACTCGTCAATGACTTCATGGATTTATGCCATGTTTTGGTTTACCCGCCCCTAGCTTTCTTCCAACCTATTCCCACACCACAAAACATAGCTCGACGAGGCAGTCGGTGGTTAGGCATACGCAACACGTGTCCCAACCACCTCAACTGATGAAGTTTCACCACTTCATCTATTGATCTGCCATTCTTACCTAGCACACGTTTCCTAATAACAGCGTTGCTCACTCGGGTGTCCCAGGATAAACGAGCAATGCTTCGAAGACACCTATGACCGAAAACCAGCAACCTACGAATATCTCCTACTCTCACTGGCCATGTTTCGCAGCCATAAAGTAAGACGGAGCGAACTACTGCGCAGTACACTCGGATATCTCGCCTACGTCATAAGTGACGCAGGTTGGCAAAAGCCGATCGAGCCTTCTGTATCTGAGCTGAGATTTTGTCACAAACCAGGCCATCAGCACTGATGAGACTCCCAAGATAAGTGAAGCGGCCTACACGCTCGACTAATTCACTCCCTATCACTAGTTCAGGTGCTGATGCGACCCAGTCCTGAAGCAAAATTTTGCATTTCGAGGAGGGAAACCTCATCCCGAACATGCTTGCATTGTTGCTTAGGGTAATCAGAAAACTGCATTTTTTCAGCGTCTTCACCAAGTAGGACAATGTCATCGGTCAATAAGCGAGCCACCCGGTAAAAGGTCTACTCCAGAAAATTCAGACGAGGATAAGGTAATTTCTAGGAGCATGTCTATGATAAAATTAAACAAGAATGGAGAAAGTGGACATCCCTGACGGACACCACTTGAAGTCCCGACCGAAGCTGCTACCTTGACGTGGTGGTCGGGCTTGCCTATCGTGATGACCCAACCGAGCTATACTGGCTGGAACACATGTTCCTGCAGGTCCTACCATGCCAGGCTGGTCGATTGGAGAACGATGAGACTAAAAGCAGCTACCCAAGGTCTGAGGGCGAAGTCGTACTGCTGACTGCAGAGGGGTGTGACAGCAGTAAGGTGTTTCCCTCGGACAACCAGCATCTGCAGCGATGCTGCCTTCTCACAAGGAAGGAGGGGTTAGAAAAGGTCGGCCCTAAAAATGTCACACCTCCCCTACCTCACGGATTTCCGTCTCCCTGGGTAAGGGTGCCCACTAAGGGCCTTTAAGAACGGAGCTAATACTCTAAATACCTCTCATAAAAAGGCCGTGCGTGACCGGCCTTAAGCAGTTGCGGTCACGCACCAACATTAATCCATCTTCCTTTTCAGGTTCGTCAAGAAACAACCTTCCACGGTGTGGGCAGCCGGGAAGTGATAACCGCCCTCATACCCGCAACAGCACACGAGACAAAATTGTTCAAAATCAAATCCTTCCTACATTCCCTAATACCTCTCTTATCTCCACGACTAACTCTTCTCACATTCATTTATTACAGTGCACAGCTAATGCAAACGATGCGAGTTTGCGAAACGTCGTTCCTGGTCTCCTTAAACCCCGTTCCAAACTACATGTTGGAGCATTCAATGTACGGACATTGTGTCAAATAGGGCAACAGGCGTCATTAGCTAGGACTTTAGAATCTCGTTCCATCGATGTGTGCTGCGTCTCGGAAACGCGCATACAGGATCCGAGTCACGTCATACACTTGGCCACACCATGTCAAAATAAAGAAGCAGCTCGATTTACTCTTCGTGTATCCGGTAGCCCTGATGCTGCTTCTAGGGGCCTCGCCGGTGTAGGTATAGCATTGAGTCGTAGGGCAGAACAATCTCTCCTTGACTGGATCCCTGTAGATAGTCGCTTGTGCGCCGTCCGACTAAACGGGACAGTAAGGACTCGGAAAGATAGGGACACTCGCCGTTGCCTCTTCGTCATATCAGCCTACGCCCCCACTGACTGCAGCCCAGATGATGTAAAAGATGAGTTCTACAGAAGGCTTTCGGACCTCCTCCAAAAAGTTAAGCGCTCTGATATAGTAATAATGGCTGGTGACTTTAATGCTCAAGTAGGTAGACTAAGTGAGCAGGAGAGACACCTAGGTGGATGTTACGGTCTCGCGGCTCAAAGAACAGACAATGGTGACCGTCTGTTGCAACTGTGCTCAGATAACCAACTATTTCTAGCAAACACTAATTTTAAGCATAAGGAAAAACACCTTTTGACCTGGCGACCCCCGAAGTCGTCTCAACGTTGGACACAACTAGATCATATCGCCATCAGCCACCGATGGAGGGGTTCGATAGAGGACTGTCGCTCGTTCTGGGGCACATGTTTAGATTCAGATCATGCCCTAGTGCGAGCACGTATTTGTTTGAGGCTTGCTGGACGTAGGAAAGACACCGTAAGAAAGCCTCTTAGGGCTTTACTTGATGATAATCAAGCTAAGAAAATATTTCAGGAGGAACTAGGAAAACAGTTGGGCGATCATGCAAGTGATTCCCATCCGGAGTCAGGTTGGAATGATATAAAGAAGGCTGTGGAAACAGCAGTGATATCTGCTAGCAAGGTAAACCATAAGGCTAGGATGAAGCCGTGGATTTCAGTCGCATCCACCGAACTGATGGATGCACGAAAACGCATCCCACCTGACTCTGAACATGATGAAGAGCGTACTCAGCTTAGGCGCAGACTTATAAAAAGCCTACGTAACGACCGTGAACAGTGGTGGGTGGCGAAAGCAAAAGCGATGGAAAAGGCAGCGGCGATAGGCAATACTAGACAACTTTTCCGCCTTCTCAAAGAAACCGGTATTAGGAACCCGAATGTGAGTGAGACTATCTCGGAAAAGGATGGTCTTATTATCCATTCTCAATCTAGGAGGCTGGACCGATGGGCAGAACACTTTAGGGATCAGTTCAACTGGCCTTCAGCCACTCTTCGGTTGCCCACGATCTCCAGTAATCCTGAATGGCAAATCGATTTAAGTCCTCCCAGTTTACATGAAGTTGAGAAAGCTATAGGAAATCTAAGGAAAGGGAGAGCGGCAGGTCCCGATAGGCTTACCCCTGAGATGTTTAAGGATGGTGGTCCAGTTTTAACGGTTAGACTGACCGAGATCCTAGGTAGAATCTGGGAAATGGACGTAATCCCATCTGACTGGTCTCAGTCGCTAATTGTCCCAATCTACAAGAAAGGACAGAAGTCCTCTTGTGACAATCACAGGGGAATAAGTTTAACTAATATAGTTTCTAAATTGTTAGCCTCGATTATACTTAGACGTCTAACTAGAGCTCGCGAAGAGCAGACTCGAGAAAACCAGGCTGGTTTTCGACCTGGACGTGGCTGTATAGACCACATCTTCACACTACGACAGGTCCTGGAACACAGACACACATTTACGCGTCCGACAATAGTCGTGTTCCTGGACCTTAAGGCGGCATTCGACTCAGTGGATCGTG
>CALYCR020000995.1:0-11542 GCA_944470395.2 Schistosoma turkestanicum
TTAGGCTCAATGCATTGGTACTGGATCTAGGAAGAGGCTTCTTAGC
Source organism: Schistosoma turkestanicum (assembly GCA_944470395.2). NCBI lineage: Eukaryota > Metazoa > Platyhelminthes > Trematoda > Strigeidida > Schistosomatidae > Schistosoma > Schistosoma turkestanicum. Next base: position 47 of record CALYCR020000995.1, read on the forward strand.
ACTTCTGGATCGCTTTGGCTTTTTCTGTAGGCAAAAGCCATCTTTATGACCGATGACTTTACACTTCCTGCATCTATGCTACCTAAATGGGCAGTTCGGTACATAGTGCCATGAACCGCAGTGCCAGCAAGCAGAAGGTGGATTCATTTTGGGTTTTTGGGCCGAATTGGAGCGGGGTGAACTGGGTGTAGCATGGGCAGACTTATAATGATTAGGTGGCTGCTGTACCAAATCCCATCCCCGTCGCCACTGATATGTTCGTCACTTAGTATGCTTGATGCTATTACGAGTTTACCTTAGTCGATAAACGCGAACGATGCTTTTACCAGCTTCCAGGGAGGCTACCTTGAATCCAACGGTAAAACAGAAGTCTTGGTAAGCGTAGAAAGTATATTCTACAAACACCCAGCAATCCAGTACAATCAAGCATACAACTCTCGTTTATTTATACAACACAACAACGTCCTTGAGACAGTTAAGAAAATAGCATACTAAAATACACAGCAGCCAATCACAGCCATTGATTTTCCTGGTGGGAATTGAAATCTCAAGGTCATTTGATCAGCCCCTGCTGGCGAACGTGAAAACCGAAATACGGCATTATCAAGCGAATTTTGGGGATCTAACATCCCCAACAAGCTGTCAGCTTGCTCAACTATTTCACTCCATTTTAGTAGTTCAAATATCGATGCAAGCCATTTCTTAGCAACACTTTGCATTTTAAGGGTGAAATGTTCGATAACAGACATTCAACCGTGCGAACAACGGTGAAATTAGACATAAGTTACTAGGCCAAGCTGATAATTTAGTTGATGATATTATGATTCTTGATCAAATGAACTGCTTAAAACAAATTGCAAAAAGCCATAACTACCACTTACCTAATCGCGCAATGTTAAGTGAGATATAAGTAGATTTATAGAAGGTTACAGGTGGTCAAACCAATGCATAGAACTCATTCATGACAGTTAATTTAAGCTTCGTTATTATGTTTGAACTACTTACTTAGGTTTTGTTCAGTTATCTGAATCAATGGTCGAAGACGCTGATTAACATGACTCAAGATTAGTCACAGTGGATTCAACGCTTTCACTTCAAGTTCACTCTTTCTTCCTGAATTATCGTCATCATCATCATCATCATTATCCGAACATGTTTACCGCTTTATGACTAAACTTTTTGTAAAATTCATCTCTCCCTGTTGATGTAGTATAATAACTTAGACCGATAATCCATATATTCTTGGATTGATTTTATTCACGACTTACTGACTAGATGAGTAATAAGTTCTCGTTAATAGAAACTACATTGATAGATACACATATTCCATAAAATGTATTCAAATTTAAATTGTACTCATTAATTCACTTCATTAAAACAAATTAACAATATACATATATGTATATATGACAAGTGTTTTTTCCTCTCCTTCAAATTTACCTCTTTAACTTAAATAATTCTCATTTAAACAAGTGTCGAAAAAAAAGCAATATTCACGATTTGACATGTTCATTCTTTCTTTATTAATGGTGTGTATAAGTCGATTTGCAATTCAGTAAACACTTGTTTAGACATGATTACTTCTTATTTGTATAGTAGTCATTTCAGAGATTCGTCTGTCAATTATATCAATTGTCATATGTGTAATTATGTAAGATCCTTTTTTTGAAAGCTTTGTTTGTGAAAATCCCTCCTGTGTATACATTTGTAATTTGTTCTTATTGAGATTCCTTCAGTTGTACATTTTGTTAGTTTGTTCGATTCCATTTTGTGGTGATAATATTTGTATTTTATTATAGTTCCTACTTCTTCTGTCTTTACTGAGTTTCTATGTTTCTTTCTGAACTGCATTTATGTTGTTTAAGCTGATACTTAGTTATGGCGACAGCCATATTGATTTGCTCCTCTTTTGATTATGTCGGTTGCATTGACTGGAACTGTGCATTTTGATTGTGAATTGAAGCACTCTTCCAGAATGGACAACACTCTGTGTTATAAAGCGACCAAATATTATCAATTGGACGAATCTGATCTATCCAGAAAGGATAGAATAACATTTATTTGTTGCTGTTAATTTGATTAATTGAACAAACGTTGGTGGAATAATTGAGTAGTAATATTTGTTTAGGTAATGATATATATTTATATTTATGATGAATATTAGAACGGTTATTTACCTAAATCACTTGTTTTGATTTCTACTGGGCAAGACGATTATCTAACTTACCTAGACAGTTTTATTCCTTAATCCAAACTTCAGTTTGGATCCAACAATTACATCTAGGGATAAAAATGTGATAGTGTATTTTATATTTTGATTGCAAGCAAAATTGAATACCTACACAAATGTGTGCATACTAATCAGTTTGAAAAAAATCGCATGAAAGTGATAATAATAATAATCATAATAGTTTTATTCAATGTTAAATGTTTCGTACAATATGAAATTCTTAGCATGAAATATTTCAACAGGTTTCCTTTTCAATGCATTCCATCAGCTACCATGATATCTTCGGTTGCACTTTATTGTATTTTATGAAGCGATAAGTTGTAAACGCTTTTATTATATACGCGCCAAAATAGATTATGCGATTAATATACATAATTTATGTGTTAAAACAAACAAAACGAAGTAACTTGCGGAAAAGCAGGTTATCATACATTGAAGCACGTTTTTTTAAAATATTTTAAGGTTACCTTGTATACGTATTATTGACAGGATATTGTTATAACTATTATTATTAACGAACAAAGTATTATCGGTTTAATGAGTTCTTTAGTCTTGCTCTCTTCCTTTGACCTTGAGGATTCCCAGTGAGGACACGTCTTATAATGCAGATGGGAGATTAGTTGGATGAGTATCCAATTCACCTGAAGCGTTTTTCCTTAACTTTTTCCTGTTCTGGAGTCTGGTGTGTTCTTTACCACATTAGGTTGTTGCTGATAGTATCTAGCCAACGAATCCGAAGTATTTTGCGTAGAAAACTGTTAATAAACACTTGTATCTTCTGGATGATGACTTTGATAGTTCTCCAATTTTCTACCCCATACAGCAGAACTGTCTTGATATTTGTGTGAAAAATGTAACTTTGGTTTTGGTTGATAATTGTTGGATTCCAAATGTTCATCAAATATAGAAATGCTGATATTTCTTTACCGACCCGAGCCTTCACATTTACATCAATTCCACCTGGTTTATCAATGACGCTCTTCAGATATGTAAAGGTTTCCACACCTTCTAAAGTTGCTTCATCAAGTACGGCTGATTAAGTTAAATCGGAGGACTTCTCTTTTTTCTTTGTGTGTGTTGAAACCTACAGTGGTCTGCGAAGTCCCCAGTGCCTAGTTCCATCCAAGCTGTCCACCGTTAGGAATTCAGTACTTGCTAAGGATGAAGTAGTAAAACTTTATCAGTTGAGGTGGTTGGGACATGTGTTGCGCATGCCGAACCACTGACTACCTCGACGAGCTATATTTTGCGGTGTAGGAATAGGTTGGAAGGAAGAGAGGGGTGGCCAAACCAAAACATGTCAGAAATCCATAAAGTTACTAACAAATGGACTGAGCCATGTTGGTAGGTCTCGACTACCTGGTTGGGGTCTGCGAGACGATAATTAACAGATGGTTAGAGAACTTGAATAAAGGAATCATCTGAAAACTACTAGCAACAAACGCCAAAGTAAGAATTTTCAATACAAATGTCAAGACATTTCTACTATATGGAGCGGAAACTTGGAGAACTACAAAAGATATCATCCAGAAGATACAAGTATATATTGACAGTTGTCTATTCACAATACTTTGGATTCGTTGACCAGATACCATCAACAACAATCTACTAAGGGAGAGAACAAACGAGATTCCAGTGGAGGAGTAGATAGGAAATCACCCGACTGAGCCGCAAGATAACCCTCACTTGAAAATCCTGTGTGCCAAAGTAGCAGGGGGAGATAGAAGAAAACTTAGCTTTGAGAAAAGGAGACAGACATGAGAAGAATCAACAGAGATTGGACAGAACTGGAAAGAGAGGCTCAGGACGGAGTAGGTCACATCGTTTCAAATTAAATCAATTCCTAATTGATTTCTTCAATGTGGATCCAATCAACTTCCACTAATTCTTCCTAATTTTCTCCTCCACTGGATTCGGGTTTGTCCCCACACACAGTAGCTTGTTGCTGATGGTGTCTGGTCAATGAATCCGAAGTATTGTGTGTAGACAACTGTTAATGAATATTTGTCATCTTTTTGGATGATAGCTTTGGTAGTGTTCCAAGTTTCCACTCTATACAGTAGAATTGTGTTTACATGTGCTGTATGGAAAATTCAGACTATAGTGTTATTCAATATCCAGTTCTGTGTTATTTTATACTTGTACAGTGAAGTCGACATTGAAAGTAATCCACACTGTTTACTTATTTCATTTTCTACAATTATTTCAATTTTTGGTCATTTGATTCAAATTTTTTGTCTTGTTTATGGTTGATAAAGTATAGTACGTTTATATGACAGATAAGTAGGTGTTATCACAGTCACGCTTATCAAATTTACGTGTTTCAATAAAAGTTTACACACAATTGAGTTGTTAACTGTACACGTTTGAATATTAAAAATAGCACACACACTATAGAATACTTGTCATCTTATTCATTCTTTATATGAAGTAGAGTACATTATGGTTATTGTGAGATAACAACAGTTAGAGGTTTGCAATTTCACAAATTAGACTAAACTATGTTGATATCCTAATCAGAATTAAAATCTAAATAAACATTGTCTGTATTTTATTTTTATTGTAGTGATATGGAGATTGTTAAGTTTCATTGAAATCATAAATCGATTCATTGTTAGACCACCATTAGAAACTTGAATGTTTGAACACATCCATCCATCCATTAGTGATGCAGTATGTTGAGCCAAATTTACAAAATGACATATCTACTTCTCATAAAGATTACATCTGTAAATAACAAGTTTTTCAAAATAATTCATTCGTTTTGACGATTTGAATTCAGAAAACAATTGACATTTTAGTTAGTCTTCACCAGGATGAGTAAACAAGGTATTGTCTCAACGTAATCACATCAACAACTCAAAACCTCATACTTAATTCCGTTTCTTAGCACTAATTTCTCAACATGAACCCTAACATTTTACTTTTTACACTTACTACAATAAAACATTCAGTATGAAAATGTTTGTTAATGATTACGTCAGAAAACTGATGATGCTTTGTCATTGCATAACTTTCTTGTTATAAAACAGTTTAAAGTGAAATGGTGTTTTCTCAATGAGTAATAAATTACTCAAGCTTGACTGTACAGCATAGTTGTACAGCTTTCTTTCTATCAAGCATTCACATTTACACTAAATCTATATTTCTTGTTTTCGTAAATTGCCGGTAATCTTGAAAATGTGATAGTTTTCTGTTAGTAAACGTCAGTAATGTTCAGTTATTGAAATTGATGACCACTACAATGTGAACCAGTCTCTGTTATCTGTTGTGGATGCTGCAGGTTGGGTTGTCTCAGTACAACGTTTATTCACATGTTTGACATTTGAAGTGGAAATTAGTGAGTCTGAATTGCATTGTGAATATCAACAGTGGGATCCATGCACATTTGGAATGACAAACTTGAACTAAGTTCAAATAGTCTTCCTAATTTCCTCGAACTATATATATTGTAACAGTATTGTAGTCAAGTTGATTTTTAAATATGATATTCATTAAGCCATAATTAGTTGCTCAATATGTTTGATTGATTGACGTCGGACTTTAATACTGTTGTATACCGACTTAGTGGTGTAGTTGTTAGGTGGCTGCTCACAAGATTGGATATTCTGATTTTTGTTTACCGTCTGCGAGTGTCGTAGATATGCACTGCTGATCAGTTGAACACAAGGACAAAAATCAGCCATTTACTGCTTCCAGATTATCAAACTTCGATTTGAATAAAAGTGAAAAATCTCCACAACTCCCAATACTGATATTTTGTTACTCAATTGAATACGATTGCCTTTATACGGATGCTGATACACGCTTAATATGGAAATAACTAGAGTTTCATCGAATTGATGTCCTCAAAAACAATATTCATATTCTTGCTGGACCAGTTACTGATAGGTATATTAGAATGTGACTAGCTTCTTGAGGAAAATCTCGTAGTTCTAGTGCGACGACGTGACAAATGGAGTTCAACCCTGTCGGTTGTAGGCATTACCTACTAAAGACAAATGGGTGAGGTCGTGAAGAATCTCTAGATCAATCAGAGTTAGACACTAACTGTTATGCTCGTTTCTAGGTATGCTTAAAATTATTATTGGTTCACCATAGTCGAATAACAAGAGCAAAACAATGAACCAGCGTCCAGGTAGGTTACTGTGATCCTATTGTCCCAATTGTACCAGTAAGAAGTCTTGATATAGTGTAGAAAGTGTATTCTACAAACAATCTCAAGATCGACTGATCGGTCCATGAAAAAAATCCGAAATAAGGATATTTATCAAGCGAGTTCTGGGTATCCAACATGCCCAATATTAACACCGTCGGTTGCCGGCCCAGAGGTCCTCAGGTTGAGCTTTCGCTCACAGAACCGAAGTTCTCGCGTTTGAATCCTGCGGGGTGCAGGAGTCATGGATGCGCACTGCCACTGATGAGTCCTGAACCAGGACGAAACTTCTGTTCAGTATTTCCAGGTTTCTAATTATGGTGGTCTAACAATGATTGACTGGTGAGATTTTAAATCGAGCTATTTAATAACTAATGAAAGACTAACCTTGAGTCACAACATATCATAGAATTGTACTCAAAAATTTATTTTAACTTATCAGTTAGAAACATTTTATTGTTTTGCCCCTTTTTTGAAAAAAAGTACATTATTTTCAAAAGGAACTTAAAGGTGTGTAGGTGTGTGTGTGTGTGTTTGTTTTCTCAAAATTAATTTGACCTTATAAACTTGGAATAAATATATTGAAGTAATAATAATAATAATGTAACATCGCCCAACCACATCACATATATATACATATATATATATATATATATATATATATATATATTGATAGACAATTGACTATTGAATTCAATAGGAATGGGAGTTACAACATGCGAGTTACATTGAATTGAAGCAACTTATTTATTATTTGTAAAAAGAAAATAAATAAAATGTAGTTTTGTTTGTTTGTTTGTTTGTTTTTTTCTAGAAAAAGAAAAAAAGAAAAGAAATTGATCAATTGATTTTTGAACAAATGAAACACAATATTATTACTATTAGTAGTAGTAGTAGTAGTAGTAGTAGTAGTAGTAGTAGTAGTAGTAGTAGTAGTAGTAGTAGTAGTAGTAGTAGTAGTAGTAGTAGTAGTAGTAGTAGTAGTAGTAGTAGTAGTAGTAGTAGTAGTAGTAGTAGTAGTAGTAGTAGTAGTAGTAGTAGTATCATGGTTTAATTTAAAAATTAACGAAAACGCAATAGACTTGTGTAATACGCTTTAATTTGAAATGACTTGGATAATCTTACTGTGGATTACTTACTTACTTTTTTACTTACACCTGTTACCACACCCAATGGAGCATATGCCGCCCACCAGTTTTCTCCAACCAACTCTGTCCTGGGCTTCTCTCTCCAGTTCTGTCCAATTTTTGTTCATTCCTCTCATATCTTTCTCTATTTCTCGGCGTAATGTGTCCCTTGGCCTTCCTGTTCTCCTTTTGCCTTGAGGGTTCCATGTGAGGGCTTGTCTCGTGATGCAGTTAGGTGCTTTTGGTAGTGTGTGTCCTATTCACTTCCGCCGCTTCTTCCTCATTTGCTCCTTCACTGGAATATGGTTTGTTCTCTCCTAAAGTAAGTTGTTGCTGATAGTGTCTGGCCAACGAATCTGAAGTATTATTATTAACAGAGATGGATAGTGGCTAGAAATGGAGTTCACGACGCGTTTTTCTCTCTATTCAAGACTTGTTGCAGCTGGATATACCTACATCTCAGAGTTGATGTGTCATTTTGAGACTCGAACCCCATAACGCCTACGCTTCAAAACGCCATCGAGTTATCCACTGCTCAACTAATGAGTTCAGATGGATAATTGTTTAAGGAGGTGGAGTTCAATTCATTTGTATTCATCTCTGTTAATAATGTTTATGACCTATAGACAATATCCAGGCGATCCATACAGGATCCAATATATACCTAATTAGACTAATCCCAACTGCAATTCTAAACCTCACTGAGAATACTCAAATAAATGAGATCACGCAAAATCCCTTAATTGATCAAAGTTAGACAGTAACACCGTTCGATGCCGGCCCAATGATCCAGAGGTTAAGTGTTCGTGCTAGGTTGGATTCCCGTCAGTAGGAATCATGGATACACACTGCTTAGCATTCCTATATTAGGAAAAACAACCATCCAGTGCTTCCAAGTTCCTAATAATGATTTAACTATGATTAGTGCATGGCTTCAATGAAAAGCAAACTCATGTCAAAATGTATAACGTAAGAAGACACTTCTTCTTTAATTTTTTTTATTCTACTGAACACTAAAAAAACCTGAGCTGATGATGCAACTAAAATAATTTGTTACGAAACAAAGAACCCAGAAACAAAAAATTGTTCACTCTCTCTTTGTCTTTAAGAAGATACATATATATGTATATGTAATTTCGCATTTCTTCATAGATCATCAGAAACCTTTTTTTGGATCATTGTCTCTAATATCATTTCACAGAGAAAATGTATTTCCTAGCTACGGCATTTTTCTCTCTCTCTCTCTCTCTCTATAGACGATTTAATTGTTTTGTTTTTTCTAAAGGTAAATATCATTTCACAATTGCAAAAAAAAAGAAAACCTATGCGTACCAAACAAAAAAACCCCTACAAACATTGACATTTCTTTCATGTTATCTAAGTATCATGTTTGAATAGTATGATCCCGTTCATTCGTTCGTTCGTTCGTCTGTTCGCAGTACTTATTTTCTTGATTGAAAATGACGCTACGTAAGAAAAAAAAAATTTACATTTCTCTGAAAGGTATATATCTAACTAATATTACTACATACAACTGAATTGAAGAGATTGGAAATAGAATTTTTAAAGGAACAAATAAGTCTCTATCATTATTTTTCTATAAAACACAATTATCAGGCTACATGCACTAAAAATCCACCCACACGCACACACACACACACACCACAAAATCGTGCTCACTCAGTGAATTCACTAATTAATTTTGTTTGCGGTTAATTAATTGTAGTGTAAATGTTTGATTTATTAAGTCGAAAGATTCTGTAAAATGATACGTGACTTATTTTTAATAAGCTGTTACATCACATAAACGACTAAATCGAATTTCGGTGGAGGCACACAACTGTGTACATGTATATTTATATATATGTTTGAAACCATGAATCGACCGATGTTAGACCATCATCAGAAGAAACTTGGTAGCACTGAATGACCGCCGTTTCGTCCTCATATAGGACACATCAGTGGGAGTGCGCATCCATGACTCCTGCACCCCGCAGGATTCGAACCCAGGACCTTCGGTATTGTGCGCGAACGCCTGACCTCTGGATGCACACTGCCACTGACGAGTCCCATAACAGGACGGAACGGCCGTCATTCAGTGCTACCTGGTTTCTAATAGTGGTCTAAAATCGATCGACTCATGGTTTCAAAAATGTGTAACTTAACAATCTTCACAACCCCATAATGCAAATATATATATATATATATATATATATATATATATATATAATTTCAGTCATCCTAACGTTCATTTCATTTAGTAGATAGGTGTTGTCTATCAGAGTGTGTAATTTTCTAATACTTACAGATAATTCCAGATGCTTGAAATAAAATTCTGATTAAACATTACACATTCAAGTGAAGTATTCGTTCACTAATGATTAGCTACATGAGAAAATTCTTGAAGTCAAAACTCTTCGAATGTAGACAGTTACTGAAGATAATAAGGTGCGGTTGAGCAATCACTTGGATTGGTTCAAGTTAGACATTAACACTTTTGGAGGGATATATTAAAAACAATTAAATTGTAACTTTTGATAAACTTCTCCCCATACTTACAGATACTACTAGTTTTTCAATCAGTAGATTGCAAATAAAATTTCGTTCATTATGAAGCTTCCAACAGACTTCACATAGAATCAAATCAATACGAACATTTCTATGTCTACGCGTATCTAAAATAACAATACAACCAAAGAAAATCATTGAATGATTTTCAGGTTGTTGCGGAATCGACATACATCATTCATGTTCTCATGTAGATTTTGTATCAATGGTAACCACTCATAGCATAAGTGTATAATGTTGAGTTTTTGTTGGGGACCTTAAATCCTTTGAACTCGCTTGATAAATGTCTTAATTTTGGATTTTATTCATAGGCTGATCGGTTGACCTTGAGATCACATTTCCCCCCAGGAGAATCCTTGGCCGTGATTGGTGCTATTTTTGTCACTGTCCCAAGGACGTTTCTATGATGTATAAATAAACACGATTTATGTGCTTGAGATCACTGTGTTTGCTGTGTGTTTGTGGAATACGCTTACTACGCTATATCAAGACTTCTTCGTTAGTTCCTTGGGGCAACCGATCAGAGTAGCCTATCGTGTCACTAGTTCATTGTCTCGTTCTCGTTTATCGACTAAGTTCAACCCGGAATGGTTTCAAGCATATTAAGTGACGAGCATAACAGTTTGGTTAGATGAATGATTTAATTGTGATGCGTTTTTTGGTTTTGATTTGGACAACAACATAAGAAGAGAACGGCTATTAGCTATAGAGAAGCTGTGGCTACTTGGAATGCTGTTGATTCAGACTGCTAGTGGGTTACTCGATGTCCATGTGAGCTGATTTGGTGTTATATTTTAAAGAAAACAGGTGAATTTCACTCAGTAAAGTAAATCGATGAAGATTATTCTCAGACTATTAAATAAGCATACGGAAAAGCAAGAAAATATGTGTCAGAAATCAATTATATCACACTCAGTCTGGATTTGACACTCCTTCTTCAGCAGTAACTTCTGGATCGTACTTCTCAGCTTCATTATTTATAAGCCACATAATCAGTAGTGTAACCAAAACCACTAATCATTACACTCACTACAAAAATACTTAATAAAAAATTATTAACATATCCAGAATGAGAACAATGAATATACTAATTTTTTTAAAGTTAATCTAAGACCTTGATTAGATAGCCATTGGGAATCAAGAAACACTGAAGCGAAAGCTGTCTTGTAGTCTATGAGTCACTATGTTGGGCCCACATGGCATGTTCTAGCTTTTGGACAAACTAACTGACCTTCTCGCCTGAGTGACCAATCACACGTCTCTTGACCTTGTCAATTATTCGCTTACATCTTGGTTGTTTTTACTTGAGTGCCGATATGCGCATTGATTTCTTCGCCTGTCACATGTCTGTCTGATTTTTGTAAGACTAGAAATACTTTATCATACCCTATTGCGTTTAGTTGGCCCACACCCCT
>CALYCR020000996.1:0-11542 GCA_944470395.2 Schistosoma turkestanicum
TTCCTGGTGGGAATTGAAATCTCAAGGTCATTTGATCAGCCCCTGCTGGCGAACGTGAAAACCGAAATACGGCATTATCAAGCGAATTTTGAGGATCTAACATCCCCAACACTCCTCCCCTTTTTAATAGCGTGTTCTCCTGTGGTTGACTTGCATCTTGACTATTGTTCGCCGCTGTCTGAGTGGATACCTTCGGGAACGAAGAACAGCTTGCTGCTGAGTTTCTTCTCGTGGCGGGGCTCTCGGTAGGTTGAAGGTATCAAGCAAGATGTCAAGGGGAAGGCTTTCTGCTCTTGATGGGCGATCTGGGGCTAGCCGTCTGCGTATCTGATTGCGATGACGTGACCATTTATCACCTCCTACCTCTACTTCGTACATAACTCGACCAACCCTTCTGACCACTCTCGCTTCTACCCAAGGACCATGGTTCGTTCTGTAGTCGCGGGCAAACACAGGGCATCCTACTTCGTAAGCGGATTGTCTTTGCTGCTTTGTCTTTACTGATGAGGGTGCATTAGTCGGATGCATCAGGCTGTGGATCGTTTTCAATCTTCTTCCCATCGGGATTTCAGCTGGGGACTTTTGCTCCGGTAACAATTCATTTGGTGTTGTCCGATAGACGTACAAGAAATTTTGTAACGCTTCGGCTGGCGTCCCCTCCCATTTTGACTTGAGCAGTGCTCTTTTAAACGTATCCACAAACCTTTCCGCCTGCCCATTCGATTGCGGGTGGTATGGTGGCGAGCGTAAGTGTTTAATAGCTAGCCGTTGACAGAAATTCTGGAATTGGGAAGAGGTGAATTGAGAGCCATTGTCGGATACGATCACATCTGGTATGCCATTTCGTGAGAAAATTTCAGTTAGGAGCTGTATAGTCTTAGTTGTAGTGGGCGGCATAACGGGGCTGATTTCCGGCCATTTAGAAAAGGCGTCGACGACAATTAAATACATAGTTCCATTTATTGGGCCAGCGAAGTCGACATGTATCCTGGACCAAGGATGCTCAGGTTTGGGCCATGAAACCGGCGGAATTTCGGCATTCATCTTTGCCGCCTGCTGACACCGCATGCATTTTTCAACCAACGCTGTGACATGTTGATCCATGTGAGGCCAGTATGCATAACTCCTGGCTATGGACTTCATTCGTTTAATCCCAGGATGACCAAGATGGAACTGTCTCAGCACTTTTGCACGAAGGGATGCTGGAACCACTACTCTTTCACCAAACATCAGACAATCGTTGACGATGCATAGTGACTCCCGCCGCTGATACAGTTGCTTCATGTCACCTTCAAACTTTTTCGACGGCCAACCGTTAGTGACATATTTCATCGTCATCTTGATGATGGGGTCGTTTCTAGAAGCATTTTGTATGTCTGTTGCAGACACCGGTAATGCGCGAACTGCGGTTGTCAGATCACATTCTGCGTGGTCTTCTACTGACAGAGATGCGATCACCATGTTTTCCTCAGCCGCCACTTGATCATTAATGAGTCGTGACAAAGCGTCTGCTTGACCGAATTGTAGAGTGCGTCGATATTGGATTTCGAAATCATACCCCAAAAGTACCAAGGCCCATCGCTGGAGACGATTTGCAGAATGGGCTGGAATGCCAGACTTTGAACCAAATATTGCTAACAGAGGCTTGTGATCTGTGAGGAGCGTGAATCTCCGACCGTACAGAAACTTATGGAAACGGCGAACAGCAAACACAAGGGCAAGAGCTTCTTTCTCTATCTGGCTATACTTCTTTTCTGCTGGGGTCAGTGTACGGGATGCATGCATAACGGCTTTTTCTGACGCGTCTGGAAACTGATGTGAAATAACAGCACCTAGGCCATATGCTGAAGCGTCTGCTGCTACGATGATCGGCATGGATGGATCGTAGTGTGTTAATAACAATTCCGAGCTAATTATAGACTTGAGTTTACCAAAAGCCGCGTCACACTCTTTATTCCAGTTCCATGTGCTATGCTTCTGCAGTAGACAATTCAATGGAGCGCGAATATCATGCATCGAGGGAACAAAAGCTGAATAATAACTGATCAAACCGAGAAAAGATCGTAATTCGGAAACATTAGTGGGAGTAGGCATCAGTTTGATAGCCCGGATGTTTTCAGGATCCGGTCTGCGACCGTCGGCATCAAAGATAAATCCCAAATACTTTACCGACTGCAATAGAAACTGGCATTTTTCTGGGCGTAACCGGAAACCATTGTCACTGATGCGTTGTAGTACCAATGTCGTGCGTTCCCGTAGCTGTTCTAACGTCTTCGCAACAATCAAGATATCATCGAGATAAGCTGCAACCCCTGGGATATCTGACAGGATTGTATCCATTAGTTGTTGGAAGATAGACGGCGCAGTCTTAACTCCAAAAGGTAGACGGTTATACTGAAACAAACCGCGATGAGTGTTGATAGTAAGCAGCTCTTTAGATGCTTCATCGACTTCCACTTGCAAATAAGCATCAGCTAGGTCAAGCTTTGCGAAGAACTTTCCCCCATTCAGCATAGTGAACAGATCTGCTGGACTGGCAGAGGATAATGATGCTGTTCTAGAGCTGCGTTGAGACCTGTAGAGAAGTCAGCACATATACGTATCGTGCCGTTGGCCTTCTTGATAACGACTATAGGTGCTGCCCAACTGGAGTAAGAAACGGGAGTAATAACTCCTTGTCGTTGAAGGCGATCCAGCTCTTCATCTACTGTTGCTAATGTAGCATACGGTACCGGTCTCTTTGGACGAAAAGCAGGCTTAGCCCCATGTTTCAACCGAAGTGTTGCTTTCATAGCAGTGCACCGACCTAATCCAGGTTCAAAAATGGTTGAAAACTCTGTCATCAGCTTCTTCGTATACGCTTCTGGGTCATGTCGTTGTGATACCAGGTTGCATATGGTATTTAGCGGGACATCAGCCAATTTTAGCTGGTCGAACCAATCTAAACCAAGTAAATTTAGATCAGCTGGCGTTATATAGCATACCCCAGTAAACGACGAATCCCGGAAAGCAACTTTACATTCCAATTGTCCTAACAGACGAAGATAATTACCACATGCTGTGCGAGGCTTTTGTGTTGTGTGCTGCAGGCTTGGGCTGCCCAACTTGGTCCAATTTTTGCGTGAGAGGATAGTGACATCAGATGCAGTATCTATTTGCATTCTACACAAATAACCGTTAATATTAAGAGTAATAAATTTCCTCTCACCTGGTGATGAACTTTGGCAGGAAGATATTAGGCTCAATGCATTGGTACTGGATCTAGGAAGAGGCTTCTTAGCACTTCTGGATCGCTTTGGCTTTTTCTGTAGGCAAAAGCCATCTTTATGACCGATGACTTTACACTTCCTGCATCTATGCTGCCTAAATGGGCAGTTCCGTACATAGTGCCATGAACCGCAGTGCCAGCAAGCAGAAGGTGGATTCATTTTGGGTTTTTGGGCCGAATTGGAGCGGGGTGAACTGGGTGTAGCATGGGCAGACTTATAATGATTAGGTGGCTGCTGTACCAAATGAATTTCAGATCGGCTTGAACTACCACTCTGAACTATAGTCGAGTCTCGTTGTAGGTCAGTGAGACGTTGGTACTCATGAGCCATATCATTAAGCGTAAGCTTTGGATCTTGCTCCAACCGACTTAGTAGCCTTGTTCTAATGTCACTGAACTTACTCGACTGGAGGCTGCAGATGAGAATGAGGGCTTTGAACTGGTCTTCCGACAAAGACTTCAACCGAAAGCGTTCGCATTCACGGTTGACGATGCCCACGTGCGTAAGAAAATCATCATCTTCGTTCATAATAAGCTTCAAACATCGATAACGAGTATTAAATAGTGACGAGTTGTCTCCAAAGTGTTGGCTTAAAGTCTGAACAGTCTCAGAAAACGAACAATCTCGTGGGTTCAAATTCATTTGTTTCCTTAACAGCTCCAACATACGTTCCTGCAACTGTTCATATCGTTTACCTTGACGTTCCAGTAAAGATTCTAACTGTTCAAGGTTAATTGACATTGTGAATTGTGAGCCCCGTCGCCACTGATATGTTCGTCACTTAGTATGCTTGATGCTATTACGAGTTTACCTTAGTCGATAAACACGAACGATGCTTTTACCAGCTTCCAGGGAGGCTACCTTGAATCCAACGGTAAAACAGAAGTCTTGGTAAGCGTAGAAAGTATATTCTACAAACACCCAGCAATCCAGTACAATCAAGCATACAACTCTCGTTTATTTATACAACATAACAACGTCCTTGAGACAGTTAAGAAAATAGCATACTAAAATACACAGCAGCCAATCACAGCCATTGATTTTCCTGGTGGGAATTGAAATCTCAAGGTCATTTGATCAGCCCCTGCTGGCGAACGTGAAAACCGAAATACGGCATTATCAAGCGAATTTTGGGGATCTAACATCCCCAACAATAGCATTGTCTAATGTATATAAATATCGGAATCAGATCACGGGTCACCAAAGAATAATAAGGCCATACATACTATATTAAATGACTGAATTCCTTCATAGAAAGTCACCCTTCATGATTACATATGAATCAGATAAGATATTAATGTAGTGAAGGAGAACTCAGGTGAGGACAGCCGAATTGTATTTATCTCAAATCGGAAAACCATGCTGTAAATCGTTCATTTGCAAATCTTCAATCCATCATCAATCCATTGTCTGACATTCCACTATTCATGCGTTTCATACAAATTCCATTGTGTTCCCACTCTTCGTTTCTTGATTTTCGAGCATCTTCTGCTGCCAGTCATTACGTTGACACTCACGTCATATACTACTTATAAGTAGCGCACACCATATTATTAGTGTTGACTATCTGATTGTATTATTTTGTTCGAAATTCAATTATTTCTGTACACAATTAAACAAAAAATCAGATTTCAATTCAAATATCCAATTGATGTCAAATGGTTTAGTCTTCATCTCAGTAATACAATGAATTATGATAAGCCCAAATGAAATAGTCCACTTAAATTGTAAATCGTATTTTTAGGAGTTGCTTTTTCTTTGAAAAAAATAAATGAGCTCAAAACGTTTTACAACAATTTTACAACTAATCATTCAGCAAACCATTACTGGTCATCAATCAAGTCTCATTACATTTAAGTTACTTACTTACCCCTGATGGAGCGAGTCTAGGTCGCTGTCAAGTAGTATTCTCCAACCTTTCTCCAGTCCTTCTTTCTAGTTCTGTCCAGCTACTGTTCATTATTTTTTCATATCTATCTCCATTTCTCGGTCTTCCTGTTTTCCTTTGATCTTAAGGGTTCCAAGTTAGTACTTGTGTTGTGACGCTTGTGGGCGCATTCCTCAATGTGTGTATGTGTGTTTGTGTATTCTATCGACTTCCAGCTTTTCTTCCTGATTTCTTCCTCTTCTGAAATCTGGTTTGTTTACTACCACAGTAGGTAGGTAGGTAGGTAAGTAGTAAATATAACATGACAGGTAAAATAAAACAGCTTTCTTGTATAAAATCTTTTCCGATCTATCTGATCAAAAGAGGGTAGTTTTATTGATCTAGCTCGAGTATTGATTAGTTCGACTAACCAATAACATGAGGATATTAGGAAAAAAAGCTGAGAATAATAGTTAAAGATCATTATATCACAAATCAGTTACCTATATTCTCTTACCCTGATAGTCAGAATGGAATATAATACAGCAGGCAGATAATTACTAACTATACAGTTCAAATTTATGGACATACGTAAAAATCTAATGATCCGTGATAAAATACACATGATTTACGACAAGTAAAGCATACTATACCAGCTTATGTATCGAAGAACTGCCCACAACTGGAAGGAATACAACACACAATCAACAATAACTTCATGTTAGGGACGTTATAACCCTAGAACTCACTTGGAAAAAAGTCCTAATTTTATAATCTATTTCTGAAGTTTTGAATTTTTATGTTTTCGCGCAAAGAGACGCTTAGTTGACCTATAGATTACATTTTCCCACTCGGAAATCCTTGACTGTCATCAGTTGACGTATTCTTTTAGTAAGCTATTTTTTGCTCTCTCAAGGTCGTTTCTATCTTTGTGCTCAGCAACCTCGTATTTTCTGGGTGCTTGCAGAATACATTTTCTACACCTTATCAAGGCTTCTTCCTCTAGTAAGCTGAGCCTGGAACAATCGGATTAGAATAGCCTATAGTGTTACTGTATCGTTGATCTTCGTTCCGTTTACCGAGTACAGTGAACCCGTATTGGTGCAGTGAAGGAAAACACAGAGTTAATTGGTAAAATAGGAAAAACCATATCGTAAATCGTTAATTTGCAAAATATCAATCCATCATATAGAACTGGACTGTTCCTGTTGCAAAACATCAATCCATTGTCTGAAATTCCACTGTTCATGCTATTTCATACAAATTCCATTGTGTTCCCGCTCTTCCTTTCTTGATCTTCCCCCATCTTCTGCTGCCAGACATTACGTTTTTACTCGCGTCATATACTACTTATAAGTAGCACGCACCACAATAGCATTCAGCTGGCGAGCCTATCACTTCATATAAGATTATTCCAGAAATTCAACTTTGTTTATTATCTAACTGTTCATAGCAAGCCAGAAGTTTCATCCAGGATGAATATTTCCTAATACTAATCGACAATTTTAGTTGATTACATCTAGATTCCTGCACTAGCCACACCCTAACCTTAGAAAAGTATGTAACATCAGGGCAATATATATATATATATATCTAGGCATTTCAATCATTAATAAAGAAAAGCTAGAGAAATACGCATTCCACGTAAAAAAAAAACCACTAATCAAATTTTTTAGTTCAATGTCCAATAATAATTAAAAAAACTATTCAATCCCACTAGAGAAAATGTTGTCATAAACACAACACAACACAACACAACACAAAAAACTTTTGATTTTATGTTCACATCAAAAAATAACAAAACAAAAAAGTGAACTGAACTGCTTCTACGTTTTTTTTCTGGCTTGTAAAGCAAGACAAACTAAGAAAATTCTGTCGATTCAATGTATCAATAAAGCGAAAGTGTTTACGATCAATATAAAACAACAACAGTAACAAGCGAAAAAAATATAGAACCCGCGAAAACTAGTCACTCACTGAGGTTCCATGTATTATTACTACTACTATTATTATTATTATTATTATGTAGCAGCACAGTATTAGACCAAAACACATAAACAGTAGTGAATAATTTCCTTGTGGAATGCGTGTGTGTGTGTGCGTGCGTGCGTGCGTGTTTTTGTGATTCCGTTAAAAAACAAACCACATTGTAATTTTTCGCATCACCACAGCTTACCATATGTTGTTGTTGATGCTGCGTTGCAATAGCGTGTGTGTGTGTGATTTTTGTGTGCAATTTTAGCGCCTTGCTTCTCATTAAAACAAAAATTCAAGTAATTTAATACAACATTTGGTTGGAATACAACAACACATGTGGAGAAGGTGAGTAATTTTAATTAGTGGAAAATAAATATGTGCACGCGGGCACAGTTGCACACAGTTAGATATCGTTCTGTAGTTTACAATTAATAACAAAATTAGAGAGAATTAATAGTTTCAATCATGACAGAAAATTGATATTATCACATTTTGTACTCGTCAGTTGTTATGCTTGAATACTATTACGAGTTCATCTTGGTTGGTAAACGAAAGCGAAGACAAATGATCCAATGACACGATAGGCTACTCTAATCCGATTTTCCCAAGGCCGTGCTTGCTATATCAAGAAGTCTTGATGTAGCGTAGAAAGTGTATTCTACAAATACCCAGAAAATATGAAGTCCTTAAGCATACAAATCGAGTTTATTTATACATCAAAGAAGCGTCCATCGCAGAGTCACAAAAATAGCATACTAAAATAGCACACCAAACAATGACAATCTGGGATTCTCCGGGTGGAAAATTTAATCTCAAGGTCAACTGATCAACCCATATGCTAAAACATAAAATCCAAAATTAGTACCTTTATCAAGTGAGTTCTCGAGGTTCTAAAGTCCCTAACAATGTATATTTATATACAGTTCATTACTGGATTTCGGAGATTGTTCTTTATTCTTGAAATAGTGAGTCAATCATCGTTCAGACATCATTAGAAAATTACAAGCACTAGGAGGCTGTTGCGTCGTAGCATGGGACTCTTACGCAGTATGCATCTACGACTCTGCCTAGCAGGAATCGACCCAGGAGCTTCCGTCTCACGCGCAAACTCTATCAACAGTTGATTCACGATTCCAAAGTAAAACAACAATCTCCATCACTCTATAACGATAAACCGTAAAATATGCTCATTATTGACTAGCTTTATGAGGCAATTCCGGAATTCTAATAAGAACATGTGACCAACGGGGTTCAAACATGTTGGATGTAGGTAGTATATACTAAAGATATCGGCTGAAGTTGAATACAGTCCTTAAATTGATCAAAGTTAGACATTACCACTGCGGGATGCCGGCCGGACAAGTGGTCTAGAAGTTAAGCATTCGCCCGCGAGACTGATTGAGCGATTCGAGTAGTTTAAGAAATGGCATTGAATACTTACTTAGCTCCTATTTGAAACTGCTTAGAAATGCTCGCTTACAATCTCACATGATATTGAGGCTGATCATGTCAATGTCAGTGCAGAGCTTGACTATTTGAAATCCTTTTGCAACTGACCAACGATATTGGACGGCTGTTTCGGCCTACTTCAGGACTTGTCGGCGGTGCGCATTTACGAATCCTGCTACCCGCAGGACCTACGGCATTGCACGTGAACGCTTAACCTCTGGAACACTGAGCCACCCACGAATAAACATTTTAAACAATCTCAGTCTACCAGTAACAGTTTCCAACTTAAACAATCAGTAACCTATTTTAAGGCAATTTTCTTATTGTTAGAGTTGGAAAAACACCAAATATTTTTCAACCGTTCAGTTCTTAAAATTTACATTATTTATCAGTACACAATACCACTTTCAAATGTAAAATGGCTAGTAGCATGTTCTTCTCAACATCGTAACATATGGTTTAAAAATTTGACATCATTAGATGCGAAGCATAAAAAAATACATAATTAGAATAATATTTTTAAATTTTGGTTGAAAAACATGCGCAAATCTTAATTATCGCCAGATTCTAAAACTCGTTTTAGTAGTATGTTGCATGATAGGGTTGTGAGGATTGTTGAGTTACTTTTTGAAATCGTGAATCGATCGATGTTAGACTACACGAGTACAAACTTGGAAGCACTGAAAGACCGCTGTCTCGTCCTGGTATGGGACTCTTCTGTAGTGCACATCCACGACTCCTTGAACTCGTGAGATTTGAACCCGGAACCTTTGGCGTTGCGCGCGAACACCTAACCTCTGAACCGCTGAGACGGTATCTAACGATGTCCTATGCTTCCAGGTTTCTAATGATAGATGTTGATTGACTTGATTAGTTTTACTATCCTGTTGAATTACAAAAATATGTATTTAAAACTGTCCATGAAAAATTTCTTACAATCACTTATCTCACAGTTAGGATATTCATCCAATATCCCCATAGAATTATTTTTATAAGTCTAATTCTATTGGTCAATTCCAACTGATCAATATTATGATCGTCCTAGCTATCAATGTTGTTTCTTATTGGTCATCCCAACTGTCAGTGTCACATACATCAATGTTATTTCCTGTTTGACCCAAATGTATAAATATGCATTATCTGTAACGTTTTATGACCTGGACCCGGATTCTGATTCTCTTCTAGACTCGGACCTCGTACTTTTGGGATGCTTGTAGAATACATGTTCTACTTTAGATCAAGTCTTCTTCTTTTACTCAATGGGGGTATGGGACGTTCGGATAAGATTAGCCTGTCGTGTCGTCGGATCCTCGATCCTTGCTTTATGGTTTATGAAGAGCCAGATAACAACAGTACGCTGCTCTATCTTAGTACATATGGTTGGTAATGGTCATATTGTAGATAAATTGGAATCATTTCTAGTGGTCTATCATATACCTGCATCATTTTCTAACGTAGTTCGATCCTGTCTCTTATGTATAGCAGAATCAATAGAAATTCGTACATTCAATCCCAATTTATGTGTTTAAAATAAATTCATGACACCCTTGTGCCCTCCTTGGCCGTTTTTATTCTATGATAACTATTTTCACACACTGGTCATTTCGACTTTCTATGTCCAGTGTGGAACTATTGACAGAACGTTTTGTGATTATACTTCATTATTCTTACTACTATCAGTACACTTGTCTTCTTACTATCAACTTGTACTTTTAACTGTTACGTACGGTGAAGTAATCTATTTCATTGTGATGATTGACTTAATAATTGCCTTGATTGGTTTAACATTTTCATATACACATATTCATGTATATTAGAGAGCAAAGCCTGATAACGATCTAATTGAAAATAACATTATTGTTCGCTTACATATGTGTTGTTCTAATAGTCACAATGGGAATATTTAATATGGTTTGTTTGAAAAAAGAAACTGTTGGGGACGTTCAATCACTAGAACTCACTTGAATAAAGGTCTCAATTTCGGATTTTATGCTTTCAAGCATGGGCCGATCAGTTGACCTTGAGATTACATTTCCCACCGGAGAATCTCAGAGTGTCATTGGTTGATGTAGCATTTTAGTACGCTATTTTTGTGACTCTCCCAAGGGCGTTTCTAACATTATATAAATAAACTCAATTTGTATGCTTGAGTACCTCATATTTCTGCGTGCTTGTAGAATACACTTTCTACAGCATATCAAGACTTGGATACCGTTAGCAGGGCCTTGTGACACTCGGATTAGATTAGCCTACCGTGTCACTGATTCATTTGTCTTCGCTCTCGTTTACCGACTAAAGTGAACTCGTAAAGGCATTCAAGCATATCAACTGGTGGCAAGCATAACAAAAGCCTTTGTTGGTACATTTTTTAAAAATATTAAATCAAGTTTATGGATGTTGTCAAATAAAGTTGACGAGTTCAAGATTAAACATACTTAGTCTTCTATGATCTGATAAAATTGAGACACAAGGTTGATTTGTCCTTGAATTATCTTTGTTAGAATCTTAAACAATATGTGACTTGATATATGTATGGATTAAAAAATATTTATTTTTTCTTGTTAACATGTCTTTTGATGCAGAAAAGTTGACCTTCACAACAGTTTTTCCAAAATGTTTATTATTCTACCTTATTTCTAGTAAATATATATAAACTGATAGATTGTATATCTTATTACCTAATTCATCTTACTTACTTACTTACAATATCTAGTACCCTATTATATGATATTTCGTATTTGTGAAGTCATCACATACACGTTACATTACTTGTGCCTGCTACCCCAATGAAGCATTGACCACCAACCTGCACTGCTCTGAGTCTTCCTTTCCATTTCTATCCATTTACTATTCATTCTTCTCTTGTCTGTCTCCAATACTCAATGTAATGTGTTCTTTGGCGTTCCTCATTTCCTTTCGCCTTGAGGATTCCAGTTGAATATTTATCTTCTAATGCAGTTGACTGCTTTCCTCAATGTAT
>CALYCR020000997.1:0-11524 GCA_944470395.2 Schistosoma turkestanicum
TTTTGAATTTTTATGTTTTCGCGCCGAGGACGCTTGGTTCACCTTCGGCTTACATTTCCCACTCGGAACATCCTTGACTGTTATTGCTTGACGGATTATTTTAGTACGCTATTTTGTGGCTCTCACCAAGGTTCATTTTATCATTGTATAAATATGCTTGAGTTGTGTGCTTGATAACCTCAACTTTTCTGGATGCCTGTAGAATATGTTTTCCACGCCTGATCAAGACTTCTTGTTCTAGTTAACGGGGCCTTGAACATTCGGATTAGAATAGCATATCGTGTCACTGCATGATTCATCTTCGTTCCGTTTACCGAGTAAGATGAACTCGTAGTAGTTCCAAGCATATCACATAACATCAGTATTGACTTACAGTACGTAATGATTAATATCAGATAGATTTACGTAAGAATAACACAGAATAACTGAATTTAAGATTACATAATCTGTAAATTCCAGTTCAGATAGTTATGAAATATTAAGTTAAATTATAGCATCACATATAATGATTAAGTAAAATAGTTTACATCAGTATTTATCATTCTCTGTATATTTATTTAACTTTGTCGTGTGTCACTACAAACTAAATAGTTTTTATACATTTCGAGAACTCATCTTCAGATCTGGAGATTGGAACACAGATGATATATTACTTCTGAGTGGTGTAAACAGAGTCTTGGATGCGCACTGCTGATGAGTCCCATTCCAGGACAACAAAACGGCCGTCCAGTGCTTCCAGGTTCTAAATGGTGGTCTAACAATGATTGACTGATGATTTCAAATATATAGAAACACTAATATACATAACTCTAATTGAGAAATGAATATCCTTAGGGGATAATAGGATCTAGTTATTCGATTGCATATGAAGAACACAATGGTCCATTTCGTTAACTAGATAAACAATGAGGGACATGAAATGTATATAATAGATATATATTCAGTTTATCGTGGGGCGACGTTAGAATTTAACAGTGTACCATTGACCTACAGTGCAGAGTTACGAGATGGAAATGTCAAGATGAAAGTCAGAGTGGTTATGTCAGTGATAATGAGAGAAAACTTAAATGTAGAATACGAATGAACTTAACTGATCTATCGTCGGTTAACTTGTCAACCAATCATTTTTATTCTATTAGCAAATATATATGATTAGTATGCTTTGTTAACTAATGATAAACGATGGTTGATCTCAGTCTAGTATTCACTAACTCAGATTCATATAATCCCCAAGAACTGGTTAATACCTTGAACCGTTTTTCAACTAATTACCAGTTATACAGTCATGACTAGCGCTTTCTTTAAATTGATTCATTTTGCTGCGTCTCTGCTACTGTTTGGTATGCGCGTATTTTGTTTTAGTTCACTTTGCTGTAATTTCATTGGAATTATGAATAGATCATTGTTGTAAGACCAGCATTAGAAACCTGGAATCATGGCCGTTTCGTCCTAGTAAGGCAAGCATGACCAGCAGTGCGTATGCACGACCGCTACTAGTGGGAGTCGAAGCCAGCACCTTCAACTTCGCATGCGAATACATAACCTCTAAGACTACTGAGCTGGACAGCATCCAACGATGACAATGTCTAAATTTAATCGACCCCTGATATTTTTTGTAATTGTGTTAGGATATTCATTCAATATCTAAAGGGAATTATTTATAGGTTTAATTCTATTGGTCAATTCCTATTGGTCGACCTCACTATCAGTGTCACGTAGTTCAATTTTGTTTCTTATTCGACCTAACTATATAAATACGCATTATCTGTAACGCTTTAGGACCCGAATCCTTAGCCTCTTCTGAACTCGGACCTCGTACTTTGTGGATGTTTCTAGAATACATGTACTACTTCATATCAAGTCTTCTCCCTTTACTCAATGAGGGTTTGGGAAACTCGGATTGGAGTAGCCAGATCATCGATCCTCGCTCTCGTTTATTGACTAAGATAAACCCATAGTTCAATCCTATCGATTGACGTGTTCACGCGCATGCGTAACAAACTGACTATTATTATTGCCTGGTTCTTGTATTAATTGACATTTTAGAAACAAATTAACTAACTATTATACATACATAGTAACGTGTTTTCATTATAATACTTTTCTACATGCATGACAGTTTAGAGACTTATTCAAGAAATCTAGTTTTAAGCAAATCAAATCTTTTAGAGAGAAAGAGAATAGGGACGATTGTGGCGGTGTTTTGTTCAGCTCAGAGAACAAAACACTATCATAACTTTCACCTTCTCGGACTATGGATAAACACTAAAAGCACACAATAGAATCAATACACTAATTTCATTATTATTTGAAATCATGAATCGATCAATGTCAGACCACCATTAGAAACCTCGAAGCACTTGACAGCCGTTTCGAGGTCCCGGTGTGGGACTCATCAGCAGTGCAAATCCACGACTACTGCACCTCGCAGGCGTAACAACTGAAGACAGTGTATGAGGTTTTGCAACTCCGTGAATTGATCGAAGTTAGACATTAACACCGTTGGATAACGGCTCAGTGGTTCAGCGTTCACGCACAACACCGAACGTACTGGGTTCGAATCCTGCGGGGTGCAGGAGTCGTGGATGCACACTGTCACTGATGAATCCCATTCCAGGACCACGAAACGGCCATCCAGTGCTTTCAGGTTTCTGATAGTAGTCTAACATTGATCGATTCACGATTTCCAACGTCTGACTTAACACTCTTCACAACCCCATAATGCAACTATTATTATCATTCGGTATTAACTCAACTAAAGGAGTTTTTTGTTTTAGTTCTTTTTTTAAATTTTATTTTAAAAATTCAATAAATCAAAAATAACGATAAGCGAAATAAGTTGTTGTTTAACTGGTCATCGTCATCATCAACATCAACATTAGTATTATTAGTGTATTCAAAGTAAGAAATACCAAAGAACCAAATGTGTTATCATTATCATTCATTATTCTTAGAAGAAGAGAATATCAAATGGACAAAAGGAAAAAGTTGAAAAACAAAAGAAGAAGAAACACTCTGGATGAAAAGTAGTGTTTCCAATCAAACCGAACCAAACCAAACAATCACATCCAATCACATTCAATGTGGTTGTGTGTGTGTGTGCGCGCGCGCAAAATTGAAAAATAAACAAGAGAAAAATAAAAGAAAGAAAAATTGCACAAAGTACAATCACGTACACATACACACGAGTTGATCGGTTCATGCATTTATATACGTATAAGCATATATAAATATATACGTGTGTGTATATAAGTAGTATGTATAGATTGAACAACATGATTCAACACAAATGAATAATTAATAATAATTATTATTAATATTATGTAACAATGTATACACAAAGTGATCACCATTGTTTGTTTACTGGGTTAGTTGGTTGCTCACACCTTCAACTCACATGATGATGAAAACATTCGTGTATATATATATGCACTGGAAGTGAAAATTCGTTCAAATCAAAATAGGTTGGAGAAGCGGAGGCAGCGGCGACGTCTACAGCGACAGCAGCAGCAACGACACGGAAAGATTGGTTGGTTAGTTAGTTAGTTGAAGTCCTCCTATATGTTGTTGTAAATTTGAGATCAAGTCAACAATAACAATAGACAAACAAATTGTGATTAATTCTCAAATTTTTGTTTGTTTAAAAGTAAATAAACAAAATTAAAAAAAAACAAAAACAACTTCGACCAGCAAAATAAAATTGAAATTAAAAACCGAAAAAAAAAGAAAACTATTTGCAGAGATCAACGAATCACAAAGAAAATTATTAGCGAGAAAAGTTGACAAAAATTCATTTAAAATTCACATGAACTTAACACACGCAGACACATACACACATAATTTGAATGTTAAATGCAGGTAAAAAATAAAACAAAAATTGAAAGCCAATCAAAATAATAATAATAATGATAACAATAATAACACAAACAATACCACCGATACTACTTATAATCATTTATAAGTAGGTAAGCAAGAAGATCGTAAATAAAATTGACATCATGATAATTCATGGGACAAGTGGGGGCAGGGAGATGAAACAATTTTTTCACTGATAATCATAATCATAATAACAAATTAATAATGAGCATCGCTAAAGAGTGTGTAGGATGGAGAAATGCAAATCGTGATCACAATAATAATAATGAGTGAGATCATAGAATAAAAAGAACACATTGAAATGCAGAACAACTACCAATAAGCTGAGTGTGAAATGAACAAGGGAAGGCGACCCATCGAAAAAACCCAATCCTCTATATTCATGAGAATAATAATAATGACAGAAGAACAGATAAGAGAGACAAGAAAAAAAAGAGAGGAATTGCTTTCCCTTGAACAAATCACATCAATGCAAATGCATGTGCTCTTGTTAACAGAAAAAAAAACAGCTGATTCAATAAAAATGAAAAGTGTACTCATTGCTCGTACATACACACACACAACAACAACAAACATTGTTTATTTTGAAAAAAGAATTATAAATCAACAAATAAATAAAAGAAACTTTGTAAGTTGGACACAGGATGAAAAAAATGAAACTTTGGGGGGATTTCTTTTGTGAAAAGATCACAAGAAATTCAAATTAATGATTAGTAGAGAGAAAAAAAGAAAAAGAATTTAATTGTAATCTTTGACGACGGGGTTAAGGATGTGTGGGGAAATATAATATCTCTGTATATATCTATCTATCTATGAGATCGAAGTACACAACAACTGACTAACTGACTGATTGTGTTATGAGTAATAATAATATACACAGAGTAGACAGAACTACTACTACTAATACTCAACTTAGTAGTAGGATTGAAGAATTCGAGATAATGATAATAATATTAATAAGCAAAGAGAGAGAGAGAGTGAGTGTGTGGTATTCTTCGTCATTCCCATCAATCAATCAAACGATGGACGACGAATGAACAAGTGTGGAAATGCAAAGTCATGATGTGGAGTAAAATGCAACATGAATTAATTAAAACGAAATTACAAAGTTCACCACAACAAAACATGAAATACAATTTTACTCTCTCTATATAGTACATATATATATATATATATATATATATATATAAAAACATACATACATATGTGTATAATTGCAAACTGGCCAACCCCATTAACAATACATAGAAAAAGCAAACGACAGTACAACACACATGACAAGGCAATTAATTCATAGTTGTTGTGTAAAGAAATAACTGCAAAAAAGTAATAGTTATCATCATTATCATCTGAATAAAACAAATGCCAGTTCAAAAAAGATAAAGAAAGAAGAGACATTTTATTTTATACAAAATGGTTATTATCAAAACAATACAGACATGATGATGATGATCATAACGATACTACTTATTTATTGTTAACAGTAGTAGTAGTAGTGGTGGTAGCAAAAACTGGTACACACAAATAAGTTGAAATAATAATAATAATAATAATAATAATAACACAAATATACGGAGAAATATTATTCTGATCAAGGAATTAAACTGATAACTAACTGGTTCACAAGGAGTTCTCTTAACTGGTACTCACACATATATAAAGGTGGAAGATGAAGCAAAGGGGGAGGAGGGAAAGGAAACCTTGAGGAGTAGGTAAATGCAAACTACTCTGTAGTAAATGCAGACAAACAGGTAGGTAGGTAAGTGTAGTGCAGAATTCGATTAAAACAAGCAATTGATCAACAATAACACACTCACGGGTGTGTTGTAACAGAAAGAAAAAAAGAAGTCTCTCATGAAAAGAATACTTTTCAATAATAATTAGTATTTTTTTTTAAAAAAACTGATTTTTAGTTGACTCTCTTTTCCGGTTTTCTGTTCAATCACTTCTGATAAATAATAACACAAATATTCTCATATGTTTGAATACAAATACATGCAACAGGCTTTACACATCAATGTATATAAATACATATATATATATATATATATATATATATATATATATCTTGGTACAATAAGTAGTACATATAGATTGTGTGCACTTTCAATCAAAGTGCATTACAATGTAAATGGCGTTGTGTGAAATGTAAAACGCCACTGA
The DNA here is from genome assembly GCA_944470395.2 of Schistosoma turkestanicum. Lineage (NCBI taxonomy): Eukaryota > Metazoa > Platyhelminthes > Trematoda > Strigeidida > Schistosomatidae > Schistosoma > Schistosoma turkestanicum. The sequence continues at coordinate 6,040 of CALYCR020000997.1, forward strand.
GCCCCTCACACACCAAGGGGCACACGCAAGTGCGAGAGAGAGAACATAACTATGCAGGGAATCCAGACGAATTAGGGAAAAAAAGGGTTGAAGAGCAAAACAGAAGACACTGAGAGAAAGATAATCTTAACAATCACAGACGATTGCACACTGACTGACTGACTGACTACATACACACACACACAAAGTACTTCAGGAAATATTACATCATCAAAGTTAATGGACAGAAGATAATAATGAGTATTTCCAGGACTACTACTACGACCATCCCCACTACTATTTACCAGTGTTTAACAAAGAAATCGACAGAGTACATAGATTCACACGAGAGAGATACGGAGAGAGAAAGGAAATGACGGCAGCCAATAGGCACACACATACACATACACACACACGTGTACACACACATGTATGAATACTGACATGTTGTTGTTCTTGTTGTCCGTGTGTGTGTGTTAGAGAGGAATGAATGAACATGATTTGTTCACAGTCATGGATGGATGGATATATGTATAAAAATGGCGCAGTCGCCGCAACCACCGTCGCCGCCAACGAACAAACAACATTGACACAATAGCTCTACAGAAAAGTGTGAATGAACTTTATTGAAAAATCAATGTGCAAGCCGATTGGTCATTGCTTTCTCACCACCACCACCCCCACCACTACCACAGGTTGTAATATTGGAATGAGAACGAGTCGGTGAAGTGGGTGCACTATGTGTTGGCAGCATAGATGATGGTGATGATTGCGATGATGAATTGTTAGCCATGGTTTGTCCAATACCAGATGAACAACAACAAGAAGAAGGAGGAATGGTCAATCGTGATGTGTTACACGATGAATGTGATAGACAAGATGTAACTCCACCACTAGCGCCACCACTACTAATAGTGTCAGGAAATGAAAGTGTATTGTTTGTTTTAAGATTGTACGAGTCTGGATTAGATGAAACACAAGTACTACTACTAGTGGTATTAGTAGTAGTATTAGTACTGCTGCTATTATTAGGGTTACTACCAATATCATAAACACCACTGGACGATAGTGTTCTGGACGAATCACTCAATACATTTGATGATGATGAGGATAAGGGTGTGAGTTGTGGCGGCGGCGGCGGCGGTGACGATGTTGATGTGGTTGTAATCAAAGATCCACCAGTATTTGAATACATTGCAGGATTAGTTATATGTAAACCACCAATAATTGATTGTAATGGTTGTTGTTGACTAGGTCGAGTTGTATGATAACGCATAACACTATAATCAATATTGATACAATCAAACTCGGCGAATACATCTTGTGCTATAGCAGCTAATTCCGAAGAATTATCCGATGGGGTTAGAATAGGTTCTTCAGTAGTGAAATCCTAAAATAAATAGATAGAAAAAGAGATTAAAATCGACCCAGTACTACTATTACAATTAGTAGTAGTAGTAGTGTGGTGCACGCTACTTATAAGTAGTATATGACGTGAGTGTAAACGTAATGTCTGGCAGCAGAAGATGTAGGGGAAGATCAAGAAAGTAAGAAGAGTGGGAACACAATGGAATTTGTATGAAACGCATGAATAAGTGAAATGTCAGACAATGGATTGAAGATTTGCAAATTAACGGTTTACGATATGGTTTTCCTATTTTACTGAGTAACTCTGTAATTTTCGTTAAATACAATCCGGTTGCCCTCACCTGTGTTCTCCTTCACTATAGTAGTAGTCACAACCATGTTTTTTTTACGTCGGTGCCTCAACTAATAATAATAATAAAAGGGAGTGAAGTACTTGAGCGTGTTGAACAGTGCTGAATGCCTGGTATGTGACAAAATCCCAGCACAGATATCGAAGGCTCAACTGGCTTTTGCCAACCTGCATCAATTACGCTTATGCCCACCAGTTCCCTACAACCAACTCTGTTCTAGGCTTCACTTTCCAGTTCTGTTCATTCTTCTCATATCTTTCTCTATTTCTCGGCGTAATATGTTCCTTGGCCTTCCTGTTTTCCTTTGAACTTGAGGGTTCCGTTTAAGGGCTTGTCTTGTGACGCAGTCAGGTGCTTTTCGTAATGTGTGTCCTATCCACTTCCACCGCTTCTTCCTGATTTCCCCCTCCCCTGGAGGAATCTGGTTTGTTCTCTCCCACAGTAAGTTGTTGCTGATCATATCTGGCCAACGAATCCGAAGTATTTTGCGTAGACAACTGTTCATAAATACTTGTATCTTCTGGATGTTGGCTTTGTATCAGTTATGGCGTAGGTAAAATATTGGTCTGCGACACAATGGATGAATTTATTGCGTAGTAGTTTGTTCAGTCCTACTTTACGGGTGTGAAACATGGCCAGTAGGAATAGAGGATATTTGAAGGTTACTAGTATTCGATCATCGGTATCTTCGAAGTATTGCTCGTATATCCTGGAACTATCCAGTAAGCAATGCCGTCGTTAAGCAAAGGGCACTCGGTAAGGATGACAAGTCAATGGATGAAGTAGAGAATGGGACATATGTTACGTATGTCCAATTGCCAACTAACTGGAAGAGCGCTGTTTTGTGGTGTAGTATTAGGTTGGAAGAATGTTAGGGAGGGAGGCGAAAACAAGACATGGTACAAATCCACGAAGTCACTGATAACTGGACTAAACCATGTTAGTCGGTGTAGACTACTTGGTTGGGATCCGCGAGACAATAAGAAACTAGTGGTTAAAGACTTTGAATGAAATGGTTCGAAATTGATTGCAATAGTGCAGGTGTATCCATTCTTTGGCTTTTCGCAAACTTTAACCTTCTGAATTCCTCATGACCTTCATTTTTCTCCTTTTCAATTCATTTCACTAGATTCTACTTCTTGAATCATAATTTCGAACCTTAATCACTTCGATTACTGCGAATACTTTTATCTCTATTACGATGGGATTTCAGTTGACAATTGCGTCTCTCTGTGCGTTATTGACGAGTGGACTTAGCCATGTCGGTAATTGTCAACTACCTGGTTGGGGTCCGCGAGATGATAATAATCGATGGTTAGAGACCTTGAAGGACATGGCTCAAAATCGTTCGCAATGGCGCCGGTGCATTTATGCTTTGTGTTCTCTCAAATCCTAATCTTCTGGATTCTCCAACAACTCAAGTTTTGTCTTTCTAAACTTTTCTCATTTAATCATACTTCTTGAATAATATCTTCTAATCCTAACCTCTCCGATTACTTCTAATACCTTTACTACCTCTTCTACTATTGGATTTGAATTGACAATCATATCTCTGTGCTGATGTGTTATGGCGACATGAACTGATGTACTTACGTACGAAGTTCTACGTTGCATCTGACTGACTGACTGACTCTGTGCGTGCTAATGTAGTATAGCAACTCGAACGGATGTACGTATAGTATGTACCAAGTTCAACATTGGAACGAACTGTGTATTATTATTCAGTAGACAAATATTAAACTTCCACTTGCTCTTTTGCATTTTACTCAACTGGCCAGCAGTTATTGTTTTTATTTGAGAAGAGGAGGGCGGATGGACAAGGGATTATTATTATAACACGTAGATATCATGCATTGAGATGTTGGACATCGCCCAAAATAATAGTAATAATAATAATAATAATAATAAATCACAATACCATTCGCTGTACTTTCATTTTCCGCCTATTTTTTTAAAAATTTTAATTAAAAAAACGTTCTAGTTTTATTATGTTGCATGATTAGGTATTTTTGTTAGGATATTTCATGCCATATCTTAATTCTAATTGGTCGTCCTAACTATCAATGTCATGTACTTCAAATGCTGTTTCCTAATCGACATAACTGTAGAAATATGCATTATGTGTAACGTTTTATGACCCGCACCCAGATCCCTAGTCTGGGATCCTGATTCTCTTCTGGACTTGGACCCCGCACTTTCTGAATGCTTGTAGAATACAAGTTCTACTTCATGTCAAGTCTTCTTCTTCTACTCAATGGGAGTTTGGGACGCTCGGATTAGAATAACCTGTTGTGTCACCGGATCCTCGCTCTCGTTTCCCAAATAAGGTAAACTCGGAATAGTTCCAAGCATATCGAAATGACATGTTCGCGTGCATGCGTAACAGGATTTTTCTCCCTCTTTTGAAAGAAAAAACGATTATCAATCAATGAACTGGTTATATTTTCAAAAAAATTGTTTTTATTACCAACACTGTGTGTGTGTTGATGAACTAATGTTTTTTCAAACGAAGTACCTCCCCTCTCTACCATTAACAACATGCACATCATGAGATGTCAGGGGGTGATTTTTTATTTCTTGATATTTTCAGTTAGAGTTTTGGAGATTTGTGTGTTTTTACACATTTGAAATCATTAATCAATCAATCATTGTTAGACCATCACCATTAGAAACCTGAAAACACTGAAAGACGGACATTTCGTCCTGGCATGGGACTCATCAGTGGCAGTGCGCATCCACGACTCCTGCAACTCGCAGGAATCGAGACCGGGAGCTTCGGTATTTTGCGCGAACGCCTAACCATCGGACCACTGGGCCGGCATCCAACGATTTTAATGTCTAACTCTAATTGATCTAGGGATTTTGCGTGACCTCACCCATTTGTCTTTGGTAGTTACTGCCTACATTGGTCACGTCTTCTCACTGGAACTCCGAGAATTTCCTCACAAAGCTTTTCGATTACATTTATCAAATAGTTGTGTTCTATGATCTCACCGAGTTACAATATATACACTTCTGACTAACGGTACTCGAAATCTACTATGGACAAATGAGAATATTGAAATTAATCAGTCAGTCAGTTAGTCAGTAAGTCAGCTACAATGTAGAACTTGGCAGGTACGTACGTACGTAACATCAGTTCCAGTTGCTATACCACATTAGCATGCACAGAGATGTAATTGTCAATAAAATTCCATCGCAATAGAGGTAGTAGAAGTATTAGCCAGTGATGGGAAAGATTAGGGTTTGAAGATAATATTCGAGAAGTATAATTCAGTGAGATAAGTTTAGAAGAAGAAAGGTAATAAGAAATGCAGAAGGTTAAAGTTTGAGAGAAGCCAAAGAATGGATACACTTGCACTATTGCAATCAATTTCGAACCATTTCATTCAAAGTCTTTAACCACCGGTTACTTATTGTCTAGCGGACCCCAACCAAGTAGTCTACACCGACTAACATGATTTAGTCCAGTTATCACTGACTTCATGGATTTGTACTATGTCTTGTTTTGGATCCTCCAACCTACCTACCTCTACATCAGGCAACATAGTTCGTTGAGGCAGTCGGTGGTTGGGCACTTCAACTAATGAAGATTCACTAGTTTATTCATTGATTCGCCCATCCTTACCTAGTACTACCCTCTCTTCTTAACTCTCGAATTGCTTACTCAATAGTCCCAGGATAAACGAGCAATGCTTCGAAGATACCTACCTATAAATGTTCCTTATAAAGCTTAACGCTATAACTAATTAATTTTCAGATAAAAAAAAACTAGTAGTTAGTATATG
>CALYCR020000998.1:0-16155 GCA_944470395.2 Schistosoma turkestanicum
ACTATCCAAATTGAATGAAAAGAGGCAGAAACGTCTTAATAAGAGGCTCAATAATCGAATACTGTGTAAACACTGGTCATCTGACCGAAACGAATTCCAGAAGGTGAGTAGAAAGCTGCCTAAGCCAGTTATCGTAACAGTGTACCGTATAACTCTCTACTAAAATTTCTTAAAGACGAATTTGTTTTAAATTCAAATACTGTCAAGTAGCTTATGTATATAAAGTGTTATCTCCTCCTGAAGCCCCTGTAGGGTTACTGCTGGTCCCATGTTCGGATAAAGGAGGGGGGTTGAGCATATGATTAGCGAACCCATCCCATAGAAAACTAACTCGCTTGAGAATCGCTAACCAAAAAACATGATTCAAACCATTTTAACTCTGCACTGGGAGTTAGAAGGTCTTCTTTCAGAAGAGTTATGACGTCTCATGATGAAAACCGAGTTCCAGCGCGAGTCAGGAGGCCGATGCCCCTTCTCGCAACCAGAGTACATGGAACGTTTGAACTTCGTGAGAGATCGTCATCCAATGCTATGCACCTACCAACGACTACAATTACGACGCTAAAGATCAATTGTACGAAAGGCTGCAGTCATTCGTCGAAACATGCTCATCAAAAACGTTTACGATTCTCTGGGATGAAGAACAAGAAACAACAGAGTGAGAAGAGAGGTACTTGATCAAAATACCGAAGAAAGGCGATCTCGATAAGTACGAGAACTACAGAGGCATCACTCTTCTCTCAATACCAGGCAAAATCTTGTGAAACTGGTTAGTCATGTCACAATTAGTTATAATGTCACTTTAAAATAGTCTATGCTGAGACCTGTAAAAATCAATCTCACATCTAACTACAACTTCACATAGAAGTATTTACATTGTTGAGGATTTAATGAAATTAACATTTGTAAATGTTAATCCTGGTTAGTTATCGACAAAAACATTCTACATACAAAGTTCTGATTTATTATTAAAATATACTTAATGACACCTGTTACTCCTAATGGAGCATAGTTCGCCGACCATTCTTGTTTGCGTTTCTTCAGTAAGTTGATTTTCTACGAGGTGATGTTGATAATCTCATGCCCCACCCTCGTCCGGGCTTGGGTTTAGCAGTAACTGTGGAAGGGCTGTAGGCATAGTTACTTTGAAAATATGTCATCGGTTATAATCCAGTCAGAGTAGAAGCTATTTAGAACAAATAATTCGCTGTACAGTTTAGAGTAGCAAAAAATCTATCATGAAAACCTAAAAATTGTTTGGAAGCATCCATCAAAAGTACTCAATTACCCTGGAAATCGAGTAATACGAATAGACACGTTTACTTTGTTATCCAGATGAAATCTTTGAGTTGAAGGAAAATTTCACAATAACTCGACCTTTACTACAAAGGATGAAAGGTAAACAGGCGGAAAGTTTAGAAAATCAAAACAGGATAAATACATGCCTTAATTATTAGGCTAATGCTAATTCGAAATGGTTTGTCTCTAGATGAATTCAAATACATATAAATAAGTATATTCAGCCTTAAGATATATTCTTCACTTCTTAAAAACGAATTGCCTTAAAAAACTGAAATGTAAACATTTACTTTCCAGTAAATATTGAAAATCTTTATGTTCAAGAATTATCTTTTACGTTGTAAACATTTTTATAATCAGAAAAAAGCAACGAATTTATTGAAAATTTGAATAAATTTGGTGATTGTTTTTCATCTTTCAAGAATGAATGAACATTGCAGTAAGCTTAACAAATGGGAATAAATTGTTCTAGCTTGTATCCTGTTTCTTTTTGGTAATTTAAAAATAAAAAAACTTCCATTCAAAATCATGAGGAATAAAAACATTTTCTGGTGAATAAAAAATTGATAAAATAAATTTACAAAAATTACTCACATGAAACATCTTCCTTAAAATTTTCAACAATCTAATTCAGTATAATGAAGCAAGTTTTATGTTTGAAATAATACATGTATTTCATTTGTATTGAAAAAAAATATATATATAGAATCATTGAATCGTGATAAATCAACATGGATAAAATAGTTCTCTGTCGAAAGATGGAATGTTTCATTATTGAAAAATAACTGATCTCTATTGTAGCATCACTTCAACCTCAACCAAAAAGAAATATTTCAATATTTCAAATGAACAAAATGGGAATTCGATTTTCAATAACTAAACAAGACTTTGATTGAATCTGGTGAAGGAATAAGATGTCATCCTGTTAAGGAGAAATTTTCTTCAGTTTTTAATAGTTGTCTTTCAATCAGTTTCTGTTAAAATCCGGAGAAAAAGCATGAAAATGCAGGATATTAGTGAACTTTATAGATTTGCACTTTTGACTTATAGGTGCAGAGAAAGTTCTTCCGAATGACTGATTTTAACAACTTCCTAAACTCTTTAATTAGAACTGTTCAAAATCTTCTTGAAGAAGTTGAGACTTTTAAAAGAATCATTCAATCATTTCTTCCAGTAAACAAAATGAAATGAAAAAAGAAGAATGATACTAACATTAGAACAATTTTTTATTTTTATTGTATCAATATTAACCAAGTAGCGATATTTTAGTGAAGAAATATCGTTTACAAGGACACAGACAGTAGTTGACAACGAAAATATATCGGGACAAAATAAATCTTTTTACTTGCAATGATTTTCATTGTTTTGGACATTTTATTGATTTTTTGTCGGAGACATTGTCATTTCATATGACTAGAATCCGAGGTTATGTATGGGAATATGTAAATATATAGCCATACCGATTCACCGAACAAACATACTTTCATGATTGTAAACATAAGAAATTCTGATACGCAAATAAGTACGTCTTCAATTATTTAGATCTATTTATTTATACATGAAAATTGAAAATCTCCTCAACTCTTGTACTTTTCATGAATATATCCTGTTTGTTTGTGAGATTTAATTCATAAATAACAGCCTATAATATCATTGATAAAACAATCAAAAATGCTCTAGTGGCTTTGAACACCACTGTTGAAAAATACACTGCAGCCATCTTGACCATCTAATTGTGGTGAATTGTGGTGAATTATCAGATAATTGTAATAAATTATGATAATAATCCTAAAGATGATCAGCAGAATTCCTTCTTTTCCGAAAGGAACAATGTGTACTCCACTTCTATTGGATATGTTAATAAAGTTTCACTGAGCAAAGTTTTTTTTAATAAATCATTCATTTACAATCATTTAGAATTTGTTTAATCAAATTCATGCGAAATAAATAAATTCACTTAAGACTGTTTGAATATAGAAATAAAATTGAAACGAATATTGTGTGGTGTATACGCCATATATAATTAGAAAAATCAATACATTTTGAAACAATATTTTTAATGTATTCGTCAGAAGAAAAACACGTTATGGAATAACATTTATTAAATGTCATGTCTCATTAAATTGTACTTAGCCTAAATACTTCAAACGTTCAATGCAATCAATACTTTATGATGCTCATTTAGCAAACGAAATGATGAAGTGGTGAATTTAGCATTATCAAGAAATCAGTGAAAATGTTATTAAGAATGATCTTAGTCGTTAGAACCACTTACTACTAATTCATTGACATGGGCATGAATGTTTATTATGCGATTTTGTAAAAGAGGAAGTAAAAATCTGTTTATATATCTCCTTGAATTCTTTATCACGAAAAAAAATTTTCATGAATGAAAACACCTTCATTTAGGTAATAAAAATAATAACCAAAAGGTGGGACTCTTGTTTTATGGGACTCATAAGCTAAATCTGCCTGTACCCTGGTTTCGACTTTCTTTTTACCACTTCAAGTCATTAACCACAGGTGTTTTTCACCGAAGAGTCATTCTCTGGAATAAGGAGTCAGGACTGATATCATTTATGGGTAAAGAGTTTTCTTTAACTAAATCAACCTGAAATCACAGGCTGAAACGACGCATCTATTCAGAAAACTTATTTAAACTTCAATTGTAATAACGGAAGACTATAAATCCTAAAACCTAATAATTATTCATCGTTGTGACAAAAGCTTAGAACGGGAAACATACAAAGCGATTTGAATGAACTTTCGGAATACAACATAAATTTCAAGAAGCAATGTAAAAAAGTTCTTTTAAAAATTCGAATAATTAATATAATCACAAACAGGATAGTGGATGAGATAATACGTGTTAAGAATATTTCAATTAAACAACAAGTTATGCGTTGTATGAAAAGAAACACCGTAAAACAAAGATCACCCTTGAAAATGATGGTCATTAGTACCAACTTAGTGAGTTTAATAGAAATTGTAGTGAAATTCACGTTTATGTATACAGCATAACCACAAGAATGACAAAGTCAATGTTCACATGAAAAGAAATTTAAAAATGAACTGAGCAGTTAGAACAAATCTACTGCTGACGAAAAACAAGCTTGTCACAGAATCACTTCGGAATTCTATATATATATGTAAAAATCAGTCTACAACTTAGAAAAGGATCACATGCACTTAAATAATGACAGCGAACGTGTTCGGTCAGCCAAAAGATCTAAAACCTTTTATTCAGTTAATGAGAATGGAACCGTTTTATCATGCAATCATTTAATAAAAGTTTAGATTCACACACAGTATGTTGGGTAGAAGAGAATGATATAAAATAACTTCTAACTCCAGTCAGTCGACAACACTATGCGACCTCATCCCATTGTCTTTGGCGGGAAACTGCTCCACTCGACACGGTTAAACTTACTCACGAAGTTAGTCACAAGTGATGATTTTCATTATAGGTATGCGGAGATTTTCATCAGAGGATCTAATGAAAACTGAACAACTAGATTTTATTGGTTCTTAAGTTGATATAAATCTGAGTGAAGTGATGAAAATGCAGTATGATAGCACTACTTACCTAACCAATAACCAGAACATCAATTTTATTAAAAATCTGATGAACATAAACTGTTGTCACAAATAAGTATTACCATTCTATGTGTAAATTTGAAAGTATTGACTTAGTTTGAATGTTGAGCAAAAAATGTCTTAGTGACAGTTAGTTAGTTTAATGTTTATTGCACATTATTTACTGGAAAAATATTATTGTAGAAAAAAATGTTTTCGAAATCTAGTAACATAGAGCAAATCAATCATTTATAGTGTCTCCAACATGTTGTGAAGAAAATTCTCTAGTTTATTGTTAAGAAAATAAATAAAGGGAGATGTATTATCAACGCCACTTGTCCCAATTTTATTTTTAACTTGTGCTCATTCTATCGAAAATAAATTATGGAGTTAGAATTAATAAACGAATACTGATAAAATACAGCTGATCTACATTTTACCAGTGTGATGCACCAAATTAGCCTTTTTGTCATAAATGAAAACCCGATTTGCACTTTCACAATAGTACTGAATATTGAATGGAATATGTTTGCAAACTATCTAAGTATGGTTTTTAAGTATTCAGCTCAAACAATTTTGAATTATATGCTCTCAAACTGGATCATATGATTTCACAACTCAAGCGGGGAATGAAGTAAATAAGATCTTGCTTCATTACAGGATAATGTTAGCATGTTCTTGATTACGAGTAGCCAAGTTTTAAAACGTTCATTCATTACTATCTAATATCAGTTTTTTTTTAATGCCAGAAAAGTAACTAGTTTATAAGTTTTTTTTATATCAAATAACAGATTTAGATCCCAATGATTTCAATGTGCTCTATTTGAAATAAATTGGGAAAAAAGTAGAACCATGTAAGCGCGTTTTGAAAAGCAACAATAAAAAAATTTTTTTCTTGTTTCTTTCTGAAAAAGTTAAGCACAACTTTCCTTTACGAGAAGTATTCATTTCATAGCATTAAAAAATAGTAATAAGCCTGATGTGAATTTTTAACCATTATTGTTCATGTAAACCATTGAGTTAATGAATGTTAGTTTGTTTTTCCCTCACCAAAAACAAAATCATTCAATGTGAGTATCCTTTTTCAAAAATATTGTTTTGTAAAATGTTTTTAAACATTTCAAAGTCAAAGTTCAAAATGTCATGTCCTTTGAGAGTACCCCTTTTGGGTAGGTTGTTATTATTTTTTTCTCAAATGATACACTAACTTTAATCAACCGACTATTTTGTTTTAATAAAATGGATATCAGTCCAAACAATGAAACAACAAAAGTCACTTAAAGAAGTAAGATAGAGGTTAAAATAAAAGAGAAGAACATTTTAAAACTTTTTTGATCAGAAATTTGATATTTCTTTTCAAACAGTAAAACATCTGTTGTTATTTTGTTTAAAAGGTTACTTCTCTCATGAATTATCTTGAATTTTTCCCTTAAAATTTATTACACAATACCAGAAAAAGTTTACGTTTGTTATGATTGATCATTTTAAATAAAGTATGCCGATCTAATTCTCATACTAACAGCCTGCAGCGACTACAATAGGCCACGGTTTCAAGCATCAAAAAATCGTTGAAATTGTATGAAATTTCAATGAAATAAATTAGCAAAGCAAATCACGAATCACTTTTATAAAATGAACTGAGTACTTTTCATCAATGAAACCGCACCGCTTATATGTGTGCTTTAACAGAGATCTCACACAAACCAGACCATTACTCAAAGTAATGCTTTGAACGTGGATTGTTCAAAGTCATATTTTACTTATTTCTATTTTGATAGTCACATGTATTTTGTGATAAGACAAGTAACATGTCTAAAACTATATGTTATGTAGAATAGCTACTTCAGTTGTCATTTTCATTCAAATTAGCTTATATATCTTCCAATCAGTCTAATGCAAACGCATTGTATTCTGAGCTGTTTATGCTGTTTGATAATTCAAATAGAATTTTCCTACTTTAAAAAGAATTTTGTAAAAAAAATAATACGAAATTGGATAATACATGAAAGTACAACACTGTACATTATTGTTCCTACTATGTTTTGATGAAACTTGCACTTTCTTCATGCAAATAGACGTTTTCTTACGTATAGATAGTTAATAAAAACATGATATCAGGTATTACGGTTAATCAAAAAAATTAATATTCTGGAAATAATTATTTGGAAATTGTATAGACATATTTAGATAAGCATAAGGGGAGTTCTAGCTCTACTAACTTTAGATTAAAAATGAAATAGATCGTATGTAGTTATTATTCATGAACGTGACTATGGAACCATTGTCATTCAGAAGTTAATTAATGTTCATAAAAGGAAAGGCCAACTTGGATTAAGAACTCAAATCAAATATCAAAAGGTTGAATAACACTTTGACACAACTTGAAAGCAGATCCAAGAATAGAATAAGCCGAAGTTTCTTTAAATGTGACCTATACTCCACTAGGAGTTCCAGGTTAAAGTAACTAGTGTACATAAAGATACTACTCAAAAGATTATCGATAGTTTTAAAGTCGCTTAAAAATTTCCCGTTATTCATAGTGAAGTAGTTATCTAGTTTATGAGATGCCTTTATGCGTTTATCGAAAAGAAGAGCTAGGTTTTTTGAATTTTGAACAACCTATTGATATGAATTGATGAATTTTCAAATTTTTGCAGCAACCGAAAAATCGCTCATCTTAAAGTTTCAGTTTTGTAACTGTCTTTGTTTATTACTGAATTTAACTCATATAACAATCCCGTATGTTTTAAGAGGTAAGAAGGAATCTAAGATCGAGCCAGCGACCTAATAAAAGCCCTTAAATGATTTGGTGAATCATTTTTCAAATACTATCTTTCAAGTTATTCCTCTCAAAGTCCCTTCCTATCATGAACTGATAGCAGTTAGTGAATTTGCGAGAACCAGTCGTCTCTTAATACCTAACATTTTTCAGTTTGAGTTACAGAAGTGCATCATATAATCCGTGCGATTTTAAGGCCCCTAAGTTTTTACATAAGCACAGTCATTTCATACCACTGACATGGGTCCAACTCTCCTAATATTACAGAAAGTCACCCAACGTTGGGGACGTTAGATCCCTAGCACTCACTCGATAAAAGTCCGAATTCCGGATTTTATGTTTTAGCGCATGGGCTGATCAGGTGACCTTGAGAGTACAGTTCCCACCCGGAAAATCCTTGACTGTTATTGGTTGATGTGTTATCTTAGTACGCTAATTTTGTGGCTGTCCTAAGGACGTTTCTATCATGCATAAATAAACTCGATTTGAGTGTTTGTAGACCTCATATTTACCGAGTGCTTGCAGAATACACTTTCTGCACCATATCAAGTCTTTTGTTATCGTTAGCCCAGCCTGGAACAATGGATTAGAATAGCCTATCGTGTCACTGCATCATTTGTCTTCTCTCTCGGTTACCGAGTAAGGTGAACTCGTTAGAATTTCAAGTATATCACTTTACGAGCATATCACCCCTGAATCTCATGTTTGAAAGAAATAGCTATTTAATGCTGTCTGGCTTCAAATATTTTCCAAGTGACATTAGTCCACAGTAATTATAACTATTTTCAGTTAAGCAGTTATAATAAACCCTTAATCCTAAAGTTTTTAAATTTCACTTTAGTATGAGCTACCGTCTGTGCATAAGCATCATTTTTCGACTCATATTTTTATTAATAAAAACATAAAATAAATTAAGCCGTTTTAAATCATCAAATGATTTCTCCCTTTTGTTATCTTACAGAAAACAAAAGTCCATTTAACAGTTCACTGACCTCATATTACCAATTCAGCTTAAATTTAATACTTTTGCATGTCTTCTATCTTCACGAACATGCACAAAGATAGAAGTGTATAGCAAAAAGGTCAAACATTTTATTTGATTCATTCAAATGCACGCACCATACTATATTTATATATGTCTTATGTAAAAAATTAAATAGCATAATACAGTTAAAGAAATAGCTTTAAAATGTATGAACTCATGCATAGACAATCCTTGATCTGCTGTATTATCTCTTCTTTTATATTTATTCAACATGCTAAATTATTTTTAGTTGGATTAGAAGTTTCTTAGAAACAAAAAGAATACTGTCCTCATTCAAAGAATAAGACCAATCAAAAGCAGATGTAATAATTCAAATGAAAGAGATCAAGGACTATTAAAGTTTATTATTCTAGCACTTAAATACTCCAGAAATATAATCTATTTCGATTTCATATCAAATGCCTATGCAAAACATATACGAAATAATCTACTCGGTAATTAATGCTATTTTCTGTACATTACAATTCAAGACTTATTTAATGAGATCTTCCTTCCGAGTCTGACCAAACATTATTCCTCTTTTTATAGAAAACAATCACAAGTAAACTGTCGTTTGGGCTGTGTAGAGTTCCAGAAAATCTGCACGAGTCATCATAAGTAATCATTTAGAAAATAAGATTGAAAACTAAATGATATCTTTTATACTATTTGTATAACTGGATCAACATATTTCTGATGAATCTATGGGATAGTTTTGATAACAAATGCATTTTTTACAGTAGAAATGCAGATGTTATCGCCGAGCAAGCTATCCTTGCTAGATAAATAACTCACCAGCTAAGCAAAACCCTCTTATTTTTAAAAAAATTTTTAATGACAAAGAAAGTTAGTCTATTTCAGCCTATTTGGAAAATCTTTCTATTTGAGGACATACACTTGATCGATAATTTATTAAACTCTTAATAATCAGTTGTTCGTCATTTATAATTTTTCCATACAGTTGTGGAAATGCAAGATATTTTCTTCATTAAATTCAAGCAACACAATACAGCACGCTCAGTTCATAGAGTTAAATTACGATGCCGTCATAAATAGTAGTCTAGCGCGTAATTATAATTATGTACTTCATTCTGTAAGATGGTAAAAAGGTTTACAGTTTAGAAGGATGATTTTGTTAAAACTATGTTCCTTTACTTGGGCAGTGTGGTTGTGAAGCTTTTATTATCTTTCTTCATAAGGTTACCAGCATGAACGCGAGAATTCCGTTTGAAGTGTGTCATGACAATGTCTTCGGAAGAGATGATAAAAGCTTCATGATTTAAACGATAAACTCAGGGAACACACATTCAACGAGATCTTCTTGTTGTATTTGTGGATCGAACATGTTTTGAAATGCCTATCTTGGGAACAGTAACTAACATTCGAACCATAAATATAGCCAATGAACTAAGCTGAACCATGCAACTAAAACCAGCCAGTAAGCTGATTTACTAATCAAAGTATCATTAATTCATATTGTTCACTTTCAAAACCTAATAATTAAAAAATAACTTCTCAATGCAATTGAATTATTCCATGCAAAATACTAAACAGGTTGAAATTTCAAATCAAAAATCTATTAATCTTCTTCTTTGATTAATTTTCTCTTACCACCGGGAATTAAAATTTTAAGTTATTAATTTATCGTATATTATTTGACAGTTTAATTAAATAAATCGGAAAACTTTTCTTGTTTGAGTTTCACGAAATGAAATTGAAAGGATAGAATATGATGCAAAAGTAGAGATCGATAATTGAAATTCACAGGTACAATGAAAGGAGTAGAATGAAGAAACATCGGTCTGATTTCAAACTAGCTTTGTACATGTTAAAAGAGGAAATTATCTAACTTCAGTCATCAATTTTAGAAATTCAGTGAAATTAGCAAACATTAGATGAAACTCTATCTTGCTATAACACTGAAATGGATTAACGCAAGAAGTGTAGAACAATGTAACATTGTAATCGGTGTTAGCAAATAAACCTTTAAATTTTGCATTCAAGTAAAACTTTCACCAAACTAATTCTGCTGAACCACAACCTTCTCAGTGATTTAGGTTTATCTGCGATTATTTCACATTAGTTGAAGGTAAGTGTTGTAGAATGCTTAAAGTAGCTAAAAATGATCTTCAGTAAATTCAAATTAGTCTTATATCAGTCTTTACACTTTCAAAATTATTTATTTAATAGACTGTTTTAATTTATGACACTAAATGTAATATAGTAAGTAGTATGATAAATCAAATTACTAAACTATATTAAATTTGTATGAAATTAAACATATTTGATTATAATTCATTTCCCCCTAATAAATCAATCATAGTTGGAAAACAAGAATGGAATTAATCAATCAACTTATTCTTAATATTATTTAATAATACAGACTGGTTTGTTTGTTTGTTTGTTTGTTTCTTTTTCTCTCATAAAACACATTTTCAAGTTTGTTTGTTTGCTTGTTTGGTTGGTTGGTTACTTGTTTTTTCTTGTGATCAATTCATAAAGCATTCAGTCAATTTACGCAACATATTAACAATTAATCAGTGACAAGTGAATAATGATGATGAGGAATTGATTTTCAGCTTCATGTTCATTTTTTAATTTTAATGTAAAATATTATAAGAATACTTTAGTTAAATGTGTTTTGTAGACAACTAATCATCCAGCATTGTGTCAAAGATGAAATAAATGGCTAATAAGTTTTAAACCAAAATGAAAAATGATCCAGTTATCTGTTTTAACCAAGTTATAGAGTAGATAGATTTTTTTATTAAGATCAATATTGACTCAAATCTAAAAGAAACAAATACTAAAAGACTGTTAGGGATGTTAGATCCCCAGAACTCACTTGATAAATATGTTTATTTCGATTTATTTCATGGGCCCATCAGTTGACCTTGAGATCACATTTCCCTCCAGGAAAATCCTTGGCTGTGACGGGTTACTATCATTTTAGTATGCTGTGTTTTGTGACTTTCCCAAGGACGTCTCTATATGGTATAAATAAACGCGATTTGTGTGCTGGCTAGGTGTTTGTAGAATACACTTTCTACTCTATATCAAGACTTCTTTCTGATACAGTTGGGTCAAGGGATCACAGTAGCCTACTGGGACGCTGGTTCATTGTTTCGTTCTCGTTGTTCTACCAAAGTGAACCCGTAATAGTTTAAAGCATATATAGAGTCGAGCACAACAAAGACAGATGAAAAAACTGAAGCATTTGGTTCTATTTGATGTAACCGAAAAAACATAGTTTTGAAACTAGCATACTGTTAAATTTGCACTTGAAGCTAATGATGTCGGTCATGACGATTAGTTTAATTTGTTGGCTACAATCTGTCTGACCATAACGTAGATGATTTGTGGCAAAACAAATTTCAATGAAAACCAAATGTTTTCACATCAAAACAACAACAACAATACCAAAATGGATATTCACCCAAAAGACAGCGTTACATCCATAGTTAGATAAGTAAGAGCCTGAAATATGATATAAAAAGTTTTATAAGACATAAAATAGTATTTGTTCCACACACCGTACAGGTTTCCACATTAATCCTCCTGAACTAGTATTCTTCTCAAAACCAAGCAGTGGCTGCTGTACCAGCATTAATGAATATGACTGTTGTACCAATAGAATATAATATGACTAAACATTCAGGATCGTCGTCGGTATTTATAAAGAATGAAATTCGATGCATTCTTTTATCATAATCCTTTGTTTTCTAGTTTTCTTTTAACTTCATTTATTCATGCTATAAGTTCACTATTTCTTAGTTTATCCTGATAACATCATTTATTTCCATGTAAAACAATGAATATTTACTCTAATAAAACTAATAATCTCTAGTGAGCAGTAGTACAGGATTGTTAGTTGAATATTTAATTCAAACGGAACAAAGAAACCTAAATGTATTCAATAAAATAATTTCATATACAGAACGTCTGAATATGAGTCACAATTTACACGATTGTTTCGCCAGTCAATTATAGTTTCAAACAAGGATTGATATCAGCTAAAGAATCTGTACGAATGTGGATCATTAGATAACAGTTTATTCTTCTAGGTATACACTTAAGATCCTATGTGACATCAAACATGAAATTTTTTTCCGAAGGCCAGCATGTGACCATTAAATTACTTAGTCAGGAACTGATTCTCCACACTTTCAACTCAGGAAATTTAATTGTAAACTATTGAGGTTTTCCAGAATCTTTGAGCTAGGAAGAGTTAAAAGGGTATCTTTTTATCATGCTAAAAACTTCGAATGCGAACGTTATGTCAAAGCTCAGAATATTTTCGAAATTTCTGACGAATGATAATCAACACATAAACCTGACAGATATTATTTCTAAATAATTTAGCATGGTTCTTGTGTTTATATTTTTATTCGATCATTTGAGTATAATCCTCATTTCACTGATCTTATCGTACTGTACTTTTGACTGTGACAGCTTAGATTGATAGGCTTTCCTGAAGATCTTATCACTTTCTTTACCGGACACATAAAAATATGTGCATGTACTTAAATGAAAGGCATAACGAAAGATTGTTCATAATAACTCAAATTTTTGTAGCTTTATCTTCTTTCTATAAGATAAATTTTTTTAAAACTAAATTTAACAATACTTTTCTTTTATAACGGCATACAAATTGATGTATGTAAAAATAACATTTCAAAGGGTGAATTATCAAACTGCCTGCCCTACACTTTCTTTCTATTCAGTATACATGCCGACTGTGACACTTATTTACATGTATATACAAGCTTATATATTATATCTTACAATTCAAACCTTTATCAAAATCACCTATATTTTTTCACAATTACTTCTCACTTGTATGTCAAAATTATCAGATTGAATAAATTCCATTGGAGGTATTTTAGTTATGAGTCATTCAAATGTTTGTCAATTATGTTATTTTGATTTGTGACTTTATTTTGTAAACAGAAAGCAAAATATTTTTTTTCAATTCTAGTATTTAAGATGAATTTAGTACTGATAAAGTACACTGTGACAAACTTCTGGATGTTTCTTTTTTCAACCGACATTTCGCAGATCTGATTATGTTCACTGACCGTAACTGTAGTTTATCTGATACAAGTCTTTAAACTAGATACTGTTTAAATATATGTAACACATCTTCAAATAAGAATTCTCCACGAAAATATCAGCTGCCGTTATAAAAACTAATGTAATTTCTTATGTTTCCTGTTTCCTGAGTTCACGATTTACAGACTTAACTCAAATCATCCTGATAAAGAGACGAAGCATAGTTTTATTCATTGAGAGAATGTCACGAGCCGAATTACTTCAACTTGAGTACTGATTGAACAAGAAAAAGGTGTTTTAGATTCTTTGGAAATAATTGAACTACGTGTCCATTAGATTTTCTTTGTAAAACATGATATTGGCTTAATGTCCACATTCAATATCATTGAAATCATGAATCGATCATTGTTAGAACAATATTAGAATTTTCGAAGCACTGGACGGCTGTTTTGTCCTGGCGTGGTACTCATCAGCCTCGTGCATCTATGACTCTCGCTCACGAAAAACAAATCCAAAACTTCCGATCATGAGTGTGAACTTTTATCAACTAGACCTCTATCTTCTCGAACAGTTGCATCAATGAGAATTTGTAAAGGACATGACTGATTATAATAGAATGACTAAGGCTTTATAAATTCTTGTATTATCCTGAAATATCATTGGTTGCGCTAACATCATTTTCACATGAATTTGCTTAGTTGATCCTTAATCTGAATTAATTTTCAATTACTGTTCTTTAAACCGGTTAATAAATGAATTTTTTGTCAAAAGATAGATTATTTACTGATCGACCTGAACGCTAAAGGCCTAAAACTTAAGTTGGATTCTATATTTATTTAAGATTTGAAGACATTGTTAGTTCAATTTCGATCCTTGTAATTTAACCGCATTAATGTAGGTGTAAACGTGTTGTCATCATGTTCGTGTAAAAATAATAATTTACCTTAAAATACTTTTGATTTAAACTAATATTCCTCAGCAGTTTCGTTTAATAAATAATGTATAACTGTTTATTATATACAGTTCAGCTTATTATGTTTCTTCTGGACTATTATTAGTGAGTTATGGTGGAACCTGATTAAACTGTTCAATTATTCTTGTAAAATTCTATATTTTTTTAAAATTTCACAAATTAGTTGTTTTAATCAAAATTTGTACAAACCAAATGAATAACGTTTGAATTTGTGTAGACGAAAACTTCAGGAAGCTTTAAGTAGGTAAAATAATAAAAAAATTGGCTAGCAGGAAATGCGTAAACAGACTACAACTATAATAAACTATATCTTTTTGTATCTAAAAAAGCAATTCTTTGTGTATATATTTACGAAAAGAGATATTTTAAATAAAACTTACTTGATTCTGTTAATCACTATGATCTATTTTGTGTGAATTTTAGACAATATACATGTATAAATATGCACCAACTTTGATGTATAAAGTCTATTGCTAACGTAATACTGAAGGTAAACGCCTAAAAACAATTTATGAATTTATCAGTGCTTAACTAGTGACTTCAGTCAGCAGGTGCCTCGTTAAAAGCTACATAGCAATAGACATGTATTTCATCTGAAACCAAGAAGGAACTCAATCTAAAATCAAGTAGTTTTTAATGACTTTCCTTATCTGTTTGCTTGCTTACTCACTGACTTACTGACTGACTTACCCCTGTTACCTGTCATGTGGGATAGACCACCGATCAGCACTTTTAAACGAAACCTACACTATCTTTTCTAGTCGCTTTCATGAGCTATTCATTCTTTTGATGTCTGTCTCCAATAATCGGAGCAGTCCGTCCTTCGTCCAACTACTTGTCCTTTGGCTTCAGAGGTTTTAATCGCGGGCTAGCCCCGAAATACAGTTCGGTGATTACCCAGATGTGTGTCCTATCCACCTGCAGTGTTTTCTCCTAATTCCTTCTTCAGATGGAATTCGGTTTGTTTTCTTCCACAGTAGGTTGTAGCTGATGGATTTTGGCCAACGCGTCCGCAGCATCTTATTTTTAGATAACTGTTCAGGAACACCTGTGTCTTGCTCCCTACTGGCCGTTCTGGTTAACTGTATTGTTCAGCGAGCTTATTTGTGATATCGCATATCTGTCTCATGTTTCCTTCTCTTACAGTCTTTCCTGTCGTCTTCCGCATACTTACATTGTTCGGCTTTGATACCTCTCTTCACTTGCCTGTTTGCTTCTATGTGCTTTGAGTTTGTCTGTTATTACTGACCTGTGACTGATTACTGCCTTCTTGTTTCTGCTTTCTTGAATCTTATCCAGAGTATCCACAGAGATTCACTTCTTGTGGTCCAGAACATCATAAAATCTGGAAGTTATCAATTCCTCAATTACTTTTTAATTGTCCTCCATGCTGGCTTCCTGTCTCTTGAATACATCTCGAAAGACTTGAAACTCGTTGTTGAGAGGCATCTT
>CALYCR020000999.1:0-11520 GCA_944470395.2 Schistosoma turkestanicum
GTAACGACCTTTCGCGAACTCGTATCGTCTGCATTAGCTGTGCAATGTGATGAATGAATGTAAGAAGAGTTAGTCGTGGAGATAAGAGAGACATTAGGGGGTGTAGGAAGGATTTGATTTTGACCAATTTGGTCTCGCGTGCTGTTATGGGTATGAGGGCGGTTGTCACTTCCCGGCTGCCCACACCGTGGAAGGTTGTTTCTTGAGGAACCTGAAAAGGAAAATAGATTAGTGTTGGTGCGTGACCGCAGAGTCCAAGGGACAACTGCTTGAGGCCAGTCACGCACGGCCTTTTTATGAAAGGTATTTAGAGGATTAGCTCCGTTCTTAAAGGCCCTTAGTGGGCACCCTTACCCAAGGAGACGGAAATCCGTGAGGTAGGGGAGGTGTGACATTTTTAGGGCCGACCTTTTCTAACCCTTCCTTCCTTGTGAGAAGGCAGCATCGCTGCAGATGCTGGTTGTCTGAGGGAAACACCTTACTGCTGTCACACCCCTCTGCAGTCAGCAGTACGACTTCGCCCTCAGACCTTGGGTAGCTGCTTTTAGTCTCATCGTTCTCCAATCGACCTGTCTGGCATGGTAGGACCTGCAGGAACATATGTTCCAACCAGTATAGCTCGGTTGGATCATCACGATAGGCAAGCCCGACCACCACGTCAAGGTAGCAGCCACGGTCGGGTACATCAATATAATAAGATAATAATGTCTATCAATTTGTAGGTCATTTACAACAAAGAAGGTTTACAGACACGTCAGGTTAGATCACGTGGAGGGCGCTTAAATCACAATCTGATTGGTTAGTTATGGCATAACTACAATTAGTTATAAAATAACTAACACTGCCGCCGAAGCGGTCACCACGTCTAGGCCCCGTTGCCGTCGCGCTCGAATAATCGACCTCTTCCAGTAGGCATAGGTTTCGTATATCCCGGATGATTTCTTCGGTTGCTGTCTTTAATCGCACTGTTCTGACTTGTCCATCCGGACCATAAGTGACCTCTCTAACTATAGCTTTCGCCCATAGATATCTCGGCAAGCCAGTATTGTTTACTAACACTGAGTCTCCATGTTGTGGATTCCTTCTCATTGACTTTATGATATGTTTCCATATACCGCCTCCAGGATCAAAGATTAATGCTATAAACGACAAAATATTCCTTCTGGTTAGGTTTCCAGGAAACTCATGAACTCTGAGAAATGATTCATCCGCTCGGATATTCTGCTCCATTCCCAGCGTTCGTTTACTCATCTCGTTGGATCCGCATAGGGTTATGTTTCCTTCTGTATGGTCTTCCTCATTAATTGCACCTATTCTCAAAGTTCGTGAGTCAACTAGAGCAGCAGCCATTTGTAACCAAATGAGAGTATTAATCAACAGTCTGTATTTATACACTAAACGCACTACTATCTGTGACCTACAGCTCCAAATTATTCCACTTCTGTTTATTAACGTCGGCAACATGAGTTCGGCAGTGCTGTCGAATGATTGGTATTTATCCTTCTTCACCAGTAACTGGGTCAACTTCCGCCAAAGTTAACGCTTCATTCCGTTTATCTTCAGCTACTTCCTTAGCAGAATCTTCTAGATTTTTAAAATCCTTACAGTCTATCTGAGAAGCTGTAACTACTTTAGCCAATGTAGTTAAATTAAATCCTACAATACTTATTCTATCACCTGGTGTACAATGTAAAAATTGGTGTGGTGGTTTACAATAAACACTCTCTTAATTCTTTTATATATTTTTAATACTAAATGGTTAGTGAATTAAAGGATAGGTTCTTTTTCTCTGAGATAACATAAAATCATAAGTCAGTTGTATGCTACGTATTTGATCAGTAATCGTATGTAGTTTAATGAAAACTACCTGGCTGATACAACTTAAACAGATTTACGGATTGAACTAACTCACTTATATTGTCATTAATACAGCAAAACTGTTACTCGATGACTAACAGTGATGACAAAGGATGGCTGTAGGAAAAGAAGCTGATAAACTGGAACCTCTACTTGAACATAAGTTTAGTCAGTCAATCGGTTACAAAGTAAGACTTCGTATGTACGTACGGAGAGCAGTTCAAGTTTCCATACCACATTAGCATAGAGATATAATTGTCGATTCAGATCCCATAGTAGCAGTGGTAGTAAAAGTAATAGAAGTAATCTCGGAGATTAGGGTTCAAAGATGTTATTCAAGAAGTATAATTCAGTGAGGTAAATTTAGAGAGACAAAGGTAGAGGTGATGAGGAATTAAGGTTAGAATTTCATAGAACACAAAGAATAAATGCAACGGCGCCATTGCAAACGATTTTAAGTAATGTCACTCAGGGTCTCTAACCATCGATTACTATTATCTCGCGGACTCCAACCAGGTAGTCCACACCTACCTACATAACTCAGTCTACTTGTCAATGACTTCATGGATTTCTCCAAACCTATTCCTAAACCGCAAAATATAGCTCGACAAGGCAGTCGGTGGTTAGGCATACGCAACACATGTCCCAACCACCTCAACTGATGACAATTCAATACTCAATCTATTGATGTGCCATCCTTACCTAGTACTCGATTCCTAACGACAACATTGCTTACTTGGCTGTCCCACGATATACGAGCAATGCTTTGGAGACCCCTATGATCGAAAACCAATAACCGACGAATATATTCTACTCTCACTGGCCATGTTTCACAGCCATAAAGTAGGACGGAGCGAACTACTGCGCAGTACACTCGTCCTTTAGTCAACAAACGGATATCTCGCCTGGGCCATAAGTGACGCACGTTGGCAAACGCCACTCGAGCTTTCTGTATCCATGCTAAGATTTGGTAAACTATCATGTGATTTGAATTGACAATTTCATCTGCATGTGTGGTAACATGGTATGGCAACTTGCACTGATGTATGTACGTACTACGTTCTACGTTGTAACTGACTTTACTGAATAATTGTACAAATTTATGAACTACACATTAAAACACATCTAATTAAAACATCTAAGCTAACTTACAACACCAGGAAAAAGACGTTTTAAATTTTCAATAAGTTCTTGTTTTTTCGCTGCACGTGATGATTCATGTCGTTCAACTTTAGCTTCACCCAACTGACAAACAACCGTTTCTAATTCAGCATTAATTTCATCAATACGTCTAGTGGCTAATTCCACTTCTTCACGTATAGATTTTTCTGTTTCACGTTGTTCTGTGATAGCACGATTACTTGAACTAAATAAAATATATAGAAATGTGAAATGATTGATTATTATTAGTGACATGTATGCAAACATTTTACAACAAACAGCAAGAACGTTTAATCTGAATCTGTTGATGCAAAAGATATTGTAGATTAGTGGGTTTGTAGTGAAGGAGAACACAGGTGAGGGCAACCGAATTGTATTCATCACAAATTACAGAGTTAATTGGTAAAATAGGAAAACCATATCGTAAATCGTTAATTTGCAAAATATCAATCCATTGTCTGACATTTCACTGTTCATGCGTTTCATACAAATTCAATTGTGTGCCCACTCTTCCTTTCTTGATCTTCCTCCATCTTCTGCTGCCAGACATTACGTTTACACCCGCGTCATATACTACTTATAAGTAGCGCGGACCACAGGTTGTTAGTTAAGAGTTTGCACACTTGGCTTATTTTGTGTACAACGTGCGTAATGATGCTACTTAAGTAAATATTCAGATAGCAGATGGACGCAGTTATAACATGTAACCTAACGGTTAAAAGTCCAGAATTCTTTTCAATGATAAAGCCATCCTTACTGATAAATGTAAGAAAAACCCAGGAAATATGTACTAAACATGCAACGGGATAACGAGTTGAATAATGTTTTTTAGAGTACTATCCTAAATGATTAAATTTGACCAGATAATCAACAAATCCTTTTAGTTTAAAAGAATATTTCAGTTACTCTCAGAAAAATTGTTTTGCAAAGATGCTAACTAGTATAATGTCTCATTAAACATCATTTTCATCAATTGAGATGGTTGGGACATCTGCTACGTATGCCTAACCACTCCGCCTGGAGCCCCGCCGGTGCTATTGTCGGTCCCAAAGCGGAATAAAGGGGGAGGGCTAAACTGGGGTTGGAGACACAAGCCCGTAGAAAACTAACTATTTAAAAAGACGCTAACCAGAAAAGATAATTCAAGCCATTTAACCTCTTCCTTGGGAGTTACAAAGTCTTCATTTAAAAGAGTTATGACGTCTTATTAGGAAATCCGAGTTTTTTCGGAAGTCACGAGGCCGATGCCTCTTCTGCCAATCAGAGCCCTTCCACGGTGTGGGTAACCGGGAAGTAACATCCCCCCTCATACCCGTAAAAACACACGAGACCAAATCGACCACAACCAAATCCCTTCTACACCTCCTAATAAGTTTCCTATCTCCACAACCAGTGACTGCTCTGATGAGTGACGTTTTGTGATGTAGGAGTAGGTTGGAAGAAAGCTAGGAGTGGCTAAACCAAAATATGGCACAAATCTATGAAGCAACTGACAACTGCATTGAGCCATGTTAGTAAGTGTACACTATCTGGTTGCGCCCTGTGATATGATAGTAACTGATGGTTAAGGACCTTAAATGACATGGCTAAAAATCGTTTGGGATAGCATAGGCGCATCTATTCTTTGTGTTCTCTCAAACTCTAGTCTTCTAAATTCTTCATCACCTTTTTCTATCGCATTTTAAATTTATTTCACTGCATTATACTACTTGGATAACATTTTCGAACCGTAGTCTTTCCGATTACTTCTACTACATCCACCACTGTGGGATTTAAATCGAGAACTGCATTTCTATGCTCATGTGGTATGGTAATTTGAACTGATGTACGTACGTACGAAGTTCTATGTTATTGCTGACTGAGGCATCATTTCATGTGAAATCAATTTGAGCGCACATAGCCGAACCGATGCTAAAGCTAATAAACTGTAAAACTTAAGTGTGTAAAGTACCAGCTTTTCAAGAATCAAACAAGCCTCGGATGAACTTTGAACCATATTACCTTTGTAGTATACGACGAATTCAACACCAGTTAGAGCAAATATATTTGGAGAAGACACTGTTTATTTGCAAAATATATACACACATCTATTTGCAGTCCAAGCAGCATATTGACTGTCTTTCACATTTCTTCTGGTCTTTAGTATACACTGATTACGCCATGCATTCCGATCGCCTAACCCTCTTCTCTTTGGTAGCAACATCTAATCGACGCTTCTCCGCATACTACTTACGCCACTGTAAGTAGCATCCACTACACGTTTAAAATACTGTACAATAGAGTTCGATGTAACTAGCATCCAATCCCATTTAGTCAATTTAAACTATGGGACTCGCAATAGCTTAAAATTAATCATATATACAATCAACTTACTCAATATATTCTAATAATTTCTGAAGACGTTTTTTATTTTCATTTAGCTCAGTTTCTTTACGTTTTAAAGAACTTTCAATTTCATTTTTTCTTCGATACAATGCATCATATAAATCTTTTTGTTCATTATATTCACGATTTAAATTGTCTAACACAGCCGACAAGTGAGATGTTCTTTCAGCTACTTTTTGTTTCAAACGATGATATTCTGACAACTGATATTTCATAAAAAAAAAGAAAATGAACACAAAAGAAAAAACAGTGAGAATAATTGTTGGCTAAAATAGTGTGGTGTGTGCTACTTATACACGAACGATATAAGTAGTATAAGAAGGGACGTGAAAGAAGAAGTCTCACGGTCACAAGAGGAAAACGGAAAGCAAATGGAGCAAAAGCAAGAAGTAAATGGAGTAGTCCCAACAGGAAGGAAAGGAAGCAACAGCAGGAATGGAAGGATGGAGTGTTGGAAGTCACGACTCAAAGATGGTGTGCAAATAGAGTGGTGTTCAATGTAATGTTGTTGTTTCTAATTGACTAAGAGTGTAAATTTGCATAATACAATCTTCAGCGCCTGCCTCAGTCTTCTCAATAGTAGCAGACAGAATGTCTGCTTCTAGTTCTCACGTTATTAACAAAGATTAAACAATGTAACAGGACAATTTTTTAATGGAACAGAATTTCGATTTCAGGCAGCTATCACACGTGAAAGTCGTTATGAGTTTTCGTTTCTATGGTATGGGATTGTTACAGATAATGGAAATGGTGAGTTCTATCAGACTAGGATATCTTGACTGGTTGACAAATGAGGAAAGTACCTAAATGTTGAGTTAAACATGTTGATACTCAAGTATTTTCAGCATCTACTGACTTTACTGAGTCATGTTGGTAGATGTAGACTACCTGGTTGTGGTTCGCGAGACGATAGTCACCAGTGGTTAGAGACCTTGAATGACATGGCTCAGAATCGTTTGTAATGGCGCATGTGCATCCATTATTGGTGTTCTCTCATTGGTGTTCCTCATAATCTCTACTTTTCTCCTTCTAAATTTATCTAACTGAATTATACTTCTCGAGTCATATCTTTACTCCCTAATCTTCTCCATTACTGCTAATCCTTCTATTATTGCTATCACTCTTGGATTTGAACTGACAGTTGCGTCTCTCTGCTGATGGGACATGGCAACCTGAACTGATGTACTTGTGTACGAAGTTCTGCGTTGTATCTGTCTGTCTGTCTGACTTTACTCTCACGGTGCATAACTTGGCATTGTAGATGATCAATTTTCAACCAGTAGATCATGAAGTACAAACTGACGATAGTCACCGATGGTTAGGGACCTTGAAATGACATGGCTCAAATCTGTTTGCAATGGCGCATGTGCATCGATTCTTTGTGTTCTCCAAAATTATAATCTGAACTTCACATGACCTTCATCTTTCTCTCCTAAAATTTATTTCACTAGATTATACTACTATCTGAAAAACATCTTCAAACCCTAATCTTTCTGATTGCTACTTATACTTCTACTACCCATACCATTATGGGATTTGAATCGACAGTTGTATCTCTGTGTTAATTTGGTATGGCAACTTGAACTGATGTACGTACGTACAAAGTTCTACATGGTTGCTAACTGACTGACTGACTGATAATCAATTAGGACTCCCCGATTGTTTCAGACAAAAATTATACAAATATGATTAAAGCACTGAAAACTGAATGCAAACGGATTTTATGATGATCAACTGTTTCCAATAAACAATTGATTATAATAGCGACTAAACACTGATGTATATATATATATGTATATAAAGAGGAATTCTTAACAAACCTGAGTTTCTTCTAATTCTAGATCACGACCTTGTTCAAGTGATTTCTTCGATTGTTGTTGTTCATAATCTCGTTGTATATCTGATATCTTTTCATATTCTGCTTCTAACTGATCAATTTCTTGTAAATGTGTACTATGCAACTGTCTAGCATTCTCCAAAGATTTTCTACAATTCAAAAAGAAAATTAAGATTAGGATGACCGTAGCTGCTACCCTGACGTAGTAGTGGTCGGGCTTGCCTATCGTCATGACCCAATCGAGCTATACTGGCTGGAACATATGTTCCTGAAGGTTCTACTATACCAGGCAGGTCGATTGGAGAACGATAAGACTAAAAGCAACTACTCAAGGTCTGAGGGCGAAGTCGTATTGCTGACTGCAGAGGAGTGTGACAGCAGTAAGGTGTTTCCCTCAGACAACCAGCATCTGCAGTGATGTTGCCTTCTCACAAGGAAGGAAGGGTTAGAAAAGGTCGGCCCTAAAAATGTCACACCTCCCTTACCTCACGGATTTCCGTCTCCTTGGGTAAGGGTGCCCACTAAGGGCTTTCAAGAGCGGAGCTAATCCTCAAAAAACCTTTAACAAAAAGGCCGTGCGTGACCGGCCTCAAGCAGTTGTCCCTTGGGCTCTGCGGTCACGCACCAACACTAATCTATCTTCCTTTTCAGGTCCCTCCAGAAACAACCTTCCACGGTGTGGGCAGCCGGGAAGTGACAACCGCCCTCATACCCGTAACAGCACGAGAAACCAAATTAGGATGAAATCAATACACAAAAAAATTTCATCTTACTTAGACTCCTTATGCTTTTCGCTAACATGTCGCAACAGTTGAGAAACTTTGATAAATTCAGGTTTTCTCTTTCCGATTTTTTGCTCCTAAAAGCGAAAAACGGCAATAAACACACATGGAAAACAACCACAACATACACATTTTTTGATTTCTTGTTCTAAAGATGACTGATCCCGATTGATTTTGCCTAATTCACGACGTTTTTCTTTCATTTCTTCTTCAATCAACTGACGCTGTTCATGTTCAGCAGCAACTGCCTCTTCTCTTTGTTTAAGCTCTTCACGGACATGTCTAATTTCTAAATCATTGTAGTAAAGTTTGAATAGATGAAGTTCCAATCGTTTCTTTGTCTAGTGATAATAAGAAAAAAAATACTCAGTTAAACTATCCTAGCGGTGAACTATGGTGTTATTCATAGCAGTAGTCAAACAAATTTCGTTTTCATAAAACATGAGTTCAATGAATCTCATTAGCTGAAAAGGACTGAAGCTTAAATGCTGAGTAGATGATGAAACACCCGCAGTAAGGAAGCAAAACGACACTAAAGACAGGAGCAGTTAACTGTAGCAGGGGTCTAGAAAGGAAACCAATTATGATAATAAATATACGAGATGGATACAAAGTGTGTGATCAGTAAAATCATATTTGGGAATGACTTAAAACAAACAGCGCAACTTAAATCTGATTCAACACAACTTGACATTCTAACACAGGTTTAAGTTACTCAAAAGTTAGAAAAAAATAGTGAAAGTAAACTAAAAGGAATCGTGACAAATTCACCGAGACTGGAGCTAATTAACCAAAACTAGTTTTCTTCTGAACCCGCCCACATTGCTCATAAAAATTTACTAGTGCCATTTGAAATTAGTGTTGAGCTCTGAAACTTAAAGGAAAGTCTTAATGACTTATTGCCAAACTTCGATTAAACTGTATTTGGTCAAGTAGAGTAACTAAAATAACTGTCAGTTTCATATCAATAGACCTAGATCTCTAACTGGAAGCATTAGTGATCCTCTGATACCAGATCAGGTAGCCCTTAGATTACACTATTAATTAGGGAATTATACATTTTAGGCAAGACTTAATTTCACATAGGAATACATTAGATTATATCCAACCAACAAAATTTTTAAAACTAACCAATTCACTTTGAAGCTTTTTGTATCTTTCAGCTTCATCGATTTCTATTTTCGCTTCTTTACGTTCAGCAACAATACCTTTCTTTTTATTCAAATTAAAAGTTGCATTCTCCTCTAACTTTTGCATTTCCATTCTTGACATATCGTATTCTTCTTTTAATTCAGCAGATCTAAAAAATAGTCAATATAAGAAAATTTGTTGACCTACTTGCTAATTTCTTCAAACATTTGACAACGTTCACGTGCATTTTTCATAGCTATACTTTCTACAGCACCTTGAAAAACGAGAAAATTTTTCACTTTCATAAATATATGAATTTGTTCAAGGGCAGCAGCATATTCATCAACACGAACAGACTTTAAATAAAAGATTGAGCAAAAATTCAGGAACATACGACACCATTTATTCGGTACTCTGATGTATTACCATGAATAACACGACTAAAACGTTTTTCTTCCCCGTCAGGCATTTCATAAACTGCAGTTACCGATGCTGATTTCGCAACAGGTTTTCCAACTACTGAACCATGGATTAAATCCTTGAATACAATGAATTGAGTTAGTGAAATACTTACATTAAGCCGACGAACACGTAAATGTCGAGTATTTTCTCCAAGAACAAAACTTATGGCATCCATTAAATTCGACTTCCCTAAGAAAATGTAATGCAGAAAATAAAAATTGACTAACTGGATAGTGTTTAAAGGAAAATATAAATTAGATCTGTGTATACAGAATATATCAAAAGAAAAGCAAAGTTTATTGGTAGATAGTAAAACTGTTTGATATCTGCGAAAAGAGAGGAATTATTTGTGAGAGGAATCTTGTACGTAATAAATTTGACAGCTAGTGATTTCCAAGGAACTTATTCATAAGAAACAAATATTGGTATGATTGATGGATGAGTACAGTAGTATTATATGGTGGGTCGGTTGTCAGTCACGGAAAAGGTAAAACAGGGGATTAACATCACTAAGCCCAGAGCCTACTGCAATGAAGCGTTAATTTTAATGTTTTCACTTACTAAGACCCCCTTTTTGAGCACAACGAGAGAACGTTTCGAAACTGGAAATACAAATATACCAGTACATAAGATTACTAGTTTTGTTGCCGTTTACGCCCAACCTTAGGGGACTGGAATAACAACGCACTGAGCTGACTGAATCGATGCACGTCTTAGCTCCAATTACACGCATGTAATCTTTCCAGCCACACTAACTGCGTTCTGGATACACGAACCACCATATCCGAATACTCATTATGCGGGCAGTAAATGGATTTATGTGGGATATATCAGGCGTCGTGAAAGAATTTACATTAGCTACAATATCACATGATAGGAATATACGCTCACAAGCTAGATCACAAATTAATCTTCAGGGGAATAATCCACATGGCCTGAACCATAAAAGTAAACCTTGTTGCTTTTATGTGAACGCGAGAAACTAGGAATATAAACTTGAGTAACAGAGATTTTAGACGTATGTCAACTAAAGACACTAGTCATAAAAAATAGCTATATTTAACATTTATAGACACACCAATAAGGCTTCTGAAATTCAGCACTTACCTGATCCATTTGGCCCAATGATGGCAGTGAAAACACTGAAAGGGCCAATAACCTGCTTTCCTTTGTAAGATTTGTAGTTTTCTAGCTCAATAAACTTTAAGCGTCCACAGTTCTCGTCCATAATTTAAAACAAGCACATATTTGAAGGGCGACCTTCAGGTCAAGCTTACAATGACATTGTGACCTAGATTCAAATCCGAATCAGTGTTATGATGTAACTAGTCTGTAAAATCGTGTACCAAACCATTTCAGGCCTTTTTCAATTCCTTAATTTCTCATGACTGAGTCAAATTATTGCTCAAGCATCTATTCACTTGGACGTTTGTCAGACCCGAAGTTATAGTCAAACTCATATTCAATGCTATCACAGCTGTTTGGATTTGTGAAGTACATTACTACCACTTTTCATACTTTGGTTTCTGTCAGTTGAATATCTTTCGTTGGTATGTAATCCGTGTATTTACCTCCTTCTCTTGACAAACGTTTGCTAATCTTTTGGCGGTAGTTAAAGCAACAGCTTTGGTACAATTTTACCGAAGTAATTTTTACGTTTTCAGACTCGCTGTTCGACAGTTCTCAGTTTTTTCAACATCGCTCGGGTTCGGACGGCCATGTAAAGTCATCAGTACGGTAGACTATTGTGCCCTATCTCAGGTCGTCCTAGATGTAGAATGTTCTCCATTTGTTGCAGAATGCATCTTTACTAGAAGTGATAAGGTCACAAGTCGCAAAGCAGGAAGCAGAATGTTTTATGTTAAATCGGACTTTTATGTACTATAGAAGTGTATGGCAGTGGTA
>CALYCR020001000.1:0-11507 GCA_944470395.2 Schistosoma turkestanicum
TTCAAATATAGTCTTGTACGCCAATAACGTAAGGACATATAATGTCATTGAACTTAAGACTGAATAATGGATAATAGAATCTATGTAAAACACTTGAAACTGTTATTCAGTTGATCATATATTGAAGGAGTATGTGCTGATATTTTTAAATACAAAATGATTATTTAAAAAGGATATATTAGTTTATTGTTCTCTTGATAATTGGAAACTTTTATGATTTGAATGATTTTTGTCTGCTAATACTACACACGAAGAGTAAACACTTGCATATAACTATACATGAACCGGTCAATGAAGAAATGTGCATGAACAAATGTCATCCTTGGATACCTATCTATAGTATGAGGTTGAGAGTGTGACTATGGCTCATTCATGGTGTTTATTCCGTTTCACCTTGTCTCATTGGTGGTTATACTACCACAGATTTATTTATGCCACATAGCAGAATCTATCAACTTAAAATGTTTTCATTACAGAAGTCTAGAAACAAAACGTTGTGTGATATCAGTGCATAAAACTATTTATCTATAATGAACAATTCGATAACTGTCCATCTTATTTTGAAATATTCAAGTGATTTCACATTTGTATTATTAAGTTTGAATGAATTGTTTGTTACAGATTGATCGATATTTGGGCATGCAGTTTTATACGTTGATCCTTTTTTTCAGTATCCAGCCCACCATTTTGCAAACCGAACATCTGAAAATAATATCTTGGAGTTAATGACACTATTCTGAAGAGTTTAACAGTATTAATATTTGGGCAGTGACCATATAGTACACACATCTGCGGAAACGTCCATTCGATGGTATGTTATAACATGAAAAGAATATTAGAAAGGTAGTTTTGTTCAAAAATTAAATATAACAACACAAAGCAAGAAATCTTGCTGTGCTCCGTTTGGTGAATTCGTGTTTTCAAAGAAATATAATTCTTCATGAATGCTAAGAAATGCAATCTTTTTAAATAAATTATTCATACTTTTTTTGTCACTTAAAATTAATGATGCTTACGAGGATAAAATTCATTCTATTGAGAACAAGATGCCTCAAGGACGTTTTCCCATTTTAGCATTTCATTTATTATATGTTTTATATAACAATAATCCAGCAAAACGTGGACGTACATATCTCATAACATGAGACGCTTGTGAGATTTTTAATGTAGTGAACTAATTATAATGTTATAGTCAAACCGTTAATATATACGCTTTTCCTGCCACCATCTGTAAAATAAAAATGCAGCATTCAAAATACAAGTCAAGACTAAACACATCACATAACAGCTACCAGTGTGTTTGGTTCGCTTGGTTGTACTTTACTCCCAGTGTTTCTATTTTACTTCTCTCTGAAACTGATTCTGCGTTACGTACGAATCTTGCATGACTTGCATGATTGTATACAATGTCATTGATCAAAATTACGTCCAGTTTTTTAGAAACGGTTCATTTCTTCAATGAAAATGGGCTTTGTAATCTATTACTGACGCTTTCCATGTGCATACTTGTAGTGAGCTTTCTGGGTCAACATATGGAATTTTTGTAAGAAGTTGTAATCAATCAATCTTAAGCTGTTGCTCAACAAAAAATAATGTTCGTGCAATATTGTAGACTGATTGAATCTTGTCATAATCACTTTTGTTTACAGGCATAGTTTACCGTATTTGAGCTTTCATGCAAGTGACAGAATGCTCTACTATTTACTTTATTTATGAAGTCACTAACGTGCTATTGTATTGTAGAAGTATATATAGGTCCTTTTGGTGGCACTATATAATTGAGATTCTTGCATCTCCAGTTCTCTATAGAGACTAATTTACTTTACCTTTTCGTTAAGTTCTGCTTTTTCTGACCCAGTGTTGTTTGCATCATTTTCACAAAGCTGAAATGTAAAAATAACATAAACATGCGCATTTGTACGAGCCTTACACAGACTCATGCAAGTCACATATGTATATATATATTTTTGAAAATAATCATGTTGACAACGAATACGTGATCAGCGAATAATCAAGTAATGCGAATCGGTTGTCCAGAACGCTGACGACCGATCATTAAATAGACGTCAGAGGCCTGAAGTTACTATTGATAAATGTCTTTACCCGAATAAATCGAAACAAGAGACATGGACGCAAAATTTGCATAAATTTGCATAACAAGTGAAGCAGCTGGTTTATGGTGTATTTACCTAGTTTCAATGTTAGCCGAATTTCGATTCTTTAATTGGCCTAATGGATCAAATAGATCTCAACGAAGATCTAACACGTTTTTAGACACAATTTGATTTGTTGAGGAGGTAAGCGTCACAGAACACGCTTAGATGTCTCAAATTTGTATTTTGTTTATGCGCTGAGCAGTTGACATTTAGATCACATTGGAAGCCGAACAGTTATTGGCTCTAATTTGTTACTGCGGTATTTTAGTGTGCTACTATTTGTGACTATCTGTAAGAAGTTTCAAAGACGCATAAATAAAAGCAATTTGTGTGCCCAAATTCATTGTGTATTCTAAATGCTTTGAAAATATACTTTCTGCGTTATATCGTGACATTTTCGTCAGTTACTTCGGATTAAGAAATCTCAGTAGTCTACCTGTACGATGGTACATTTTCTCGTTCTGATTTATTAACTAAGGTGAACGTCAATCGATGCAAACATATCAAGTGGCAAGCGCGTCATTTGTACATTTTGAAATCTTTTTATTTACCAATGAAGTAAAAGTTCACATTATTTCAAATATTTTATGAAGAACAAAGAGACGTTGACAATTGAAATTGGTAACAATAAGTTTTAGAAACTTTGTTAAAACAATAGAAGTAATAATTGACATGTAATTGTGAAATCATCAGCAGTATCATAAACTCGAACGACGAAACCAAAATCATATAAAATAAGGAGTATCCTTCTGATTCACCGTATGTGACGAAATAATATGTGGTCAGTGAAATCACCTGAAATTGTAAAACTAATAATGTTAGGCCTAACAATGATAATATAAACACATATTATATATGTGTTAAAAGTGAGGATACAAAGATAATAACTGCGGATTGTCTAGTAATTTCACATCCCCGAAATAAACGCAACAACAAGTGGTTTATCTGTCCTGTTATTTCATAAATCGTATATTGTTAGACAATCAGATCATTATCATGAATATCCAGTTGATTGAGGAATGAAACAGACATACTTTTGTGGTGCCTCCACATTTATTTAGGTCCGCTTACATTTAATTTGCTCAAGCCCTTTCGATTAATTTATTCAACCAAGCCATTTGTATAGCAACAACTCATATGTACCATTGGTATTTTTTATTATCTGGTTTGTATGAGCTTTTACGACTGAGCATTGCTTTCCCCTACGCTCTTACTCATCCTTTTTGCTTTAATGTTAATCTCTTAATTTCCCCATGAACTCACATGATTTGTATCGCTTGCTTTTGACCTTGTCAATCATTCGTCGCTTTTATTCATGTCTGTGCATACCTATTTCACTTGTCATATGTCTGTCTTATTTATGCCTGACTATATATTCTTAGTCATACTCTATCTCTTTGAGCTGGCTCTTAGCCTTCTCCAATTCGCTTCGCCCATTCGCTCGCATTGTTATCCAAAGAGTTGGCTCTTAGCCTTCTCCAATTCGCTTCTCCGCTTTGCTTTCTGGTGTGCCTCGAATAAACGCATTGATCAATACGATTTCATCTTCTGATTTATAAACAGAGTTTAAGAACACGCATTTTCCGGCACACTACACTATCAAATGTTCACTGTTCAATGCTCAATATTCAAGTCCTCACGGTGGAAAATTGGAACTGACGACCATTTAACTTTCAATCTCTCGTCGATATTGAAAACGATCATCATTTGTGCAATAATGTACATAAATCTGATTGAAAAATATGTCGTGAATAATGCTGGTCATTGCATTTTATAATTTAGGCTAATGCTTCAAAGTTGTAACTTACAATTAAAGTTCCACAACCCCAACAAATCAAAGACAGGAATGTGTATGTTCTCTAGAACAAAGAAAAAATAAATGTCTTTAAAATAATTTTGGAAATATTTGATTCATGCTTTTTAAACATTTAAAATCTGCAAATATACTGGGTACTGTGACTGTGACAATAAGGTCAGTCTTCAAATAAATTCAGGTTCATATAGTGATCGGTACTGCAACTTCACCTCTCTTTCATGAGAGCTATTAATGCGACAGACCAGCTGAATGATTTCTAATTTGTCAATGATTCACTTGAGTGTTACTGTTAACGTAATGCGTATAACTGAAATGAAGTTGGTACTTCGCGACGTTCCATTTCAATAATCATTTTGAATTTTTGCAACAGAAATAACGTAAACGTCAGTCATCCGTCAAACAAAAATTAACTGCTTTTTCTGGAAGTTTATAAATCACTAATTTACATACATTGTCGTATTTTGAAAACCTGCAATGACGTTTGCTGAACGCTCACAAACTACCAGTTAAACGCAGAAGATTAAAAATGAAATTATTAAAATCCGTTATACATAACTTAAAATAATGAAATAACTTTGATTCACGAGAACATTTCGTAAAGTAATGTTTGACGTTTGCAGTAAATTTATTTAGTTTCAGTAATCGATGAAAAGTTCTTTGAAAAATCCAATACAATCAGTAACCAATTTTATTAGTTCTCGGTATTTTCTCCTAATGAGCTTACTTTATGTAAACAATCACAAATTAGGGCTCGCACAAAGAAGGCGATTGCAGCTGCCACAAATAAGCAACAAAAGCTAAATAACAGTATCCTCCATTTTCGTCTAGAATCTTTCAGTTTAACACCCAATAAAATACCGAGAAACGTAAATATGGATGTCACATTGAAAGCAATTACGCGATCGATCCAATCACCAGGTATGTTCAGTAATGCTGCTCCGATTATCCAAAAGATTTGCTGTGTAGTAAACAAGTAATATGTTAATTTTTGATAAGCGAAATTTTAAAGCAGTCAACATCGAGAAAAATAAATGAAGGGTATTTGGTCAAACGTTGTTGGAAATTATAACGTTTGGTGGTTAGCAGGTAATTTATCTAAATGCATGTTGGCTGTATCTTTTGAATTGCAAGTAATCATCGAAAAAAAACAAAGCCAACGGACATGCGATAATAAGATGATAACAATAATTTGACGAACATAATACATGAAAATATGAAAGCGATTTCAGAACGAAAGGCTCTGAACAACCGAACATCAATTTTATTTGAAGGATCAAAAGATAAATTACGCATTGAGTAACACAAAATTGAAGATTGATCAGTCGTACAGAAGCTTCCTGGAACAGTACCAGTTCAGAGCTACTGTACATTGAAATCATCTGAAAAGTCCTTATCTATTGGTTAATGTAGGCGCATTTATTGCATACTTTTTATGCACTGTTCTGAAGTCGTCATCATTCGTCTATTATCGGCCTAACAGATTCATTGTTTCCAATGAGGCTGTTATTGAATAACATCATCAGATTCTCGTATCAATAATACTGTATGTAGAAATAAATGCTGGAACAGATGCGAAAAAAGAAACATTTTGTAGGTTATCGACATCTCGACAGTTGTCTATTAAGTCGAACTCATACAAACAAATAAATTCAAATGGTCTACATTTTGTGTACTGACATCCTCAAAAACTGTGTGAAAATGTACAAGGTGATAAACAACATGTTCGACTAACCGTTAAAAAAATTAAAAGGGCGTTCCTTGGTGATGAATACTGAAATGATTTTTTGAGTATAATGATGACTGTGAATAATAGTGCTGTGAATCTATAACGTGTAAATGCAGGGAACAACAAAATTAGTTATATATATAATAGGGGTATTACGAAACAATAAACGTTTCATGAAATATAAAGGCTAAAATTTGCAACCATCCACACAAGCAAACGTTTTGCTTACATGTTGCCGAATAAACAGATTAACAATAAGAAATTGACAAAAAATCATATTTTTCTCATTTCACAATCATGTTTCGTTCAAATGACAGCGCTTTTCGATTAAATGCTTCGGCACAATTTCCTTGAAAAAATTGACATCGAAATCTTTTTTTTCTTAATATATATTTATGATGGCTTGAATGATTGATAAATGATTTTATAAGCAATGAGTTTGTCAAATTTATCATTCTTCTTGACTTACATTAATATGAGGCCAGTCAAACGACCAGGATCCACCCAACACTCTTGACATAAACTGCCACGTCAATGAAAAATTCGACAACTTACAAGCACGTAGTTGAATAACAATTTTTTTCTGACGGAAGTACTTTGGTTAACATGTTTGAAATATTCAGATTAGATAAAGTCGATAATTCCACTTTAAACTTAATAGTCTAAAATGCAAGATGCAAAGAAGAGCAAAATGTTTGTACTTGGGTCACACAGAAAAATAAACAATCATATTTACACTTTAGCTTTCAATGACAGTTATATGATTACTGGTGTAAATCAAAGAACATGTTGTCATAAACAGGGAAATAGTTCGACATCGATGAATACTTTTGCGTGTAAAGAATTATTAATTAAAGACTATGTTTCATACAAATGAATATATGACCATATTCCTATCTATTGACCTTTCTTACAATCTTTATCAAAATGTGTGTATCTATTAATCAACCAATCAATAAAATTGACCTCATTTAAAAAGTCAATGAAGTTCCATTTACTGAAACAATGAGAAATATGAAATCTTGAATTGAATAATGAATCATTAGGGTGGAAAAATATGATGATAATTAAATTTATCAACTCACAGCATTCATTCGAAGCGTTCAATTAACACAATTTTGTACAATCTGCAATATATATAGTCAAATATGCCAATAACATATATTGATTGACTGACGATTATAGTATCAATGAACTTTATACCTAATAACAGTTAGTAAAATATGTAAAACACTTGAAACTGTAAATCAGTCAGAGATTGATTGAACTTGATCAACGTGCACTTACTGTAAAGCACTTACTGTGAAAGTTTCAGTAATGATGCGTAATTAATATTTGCATCACTGACGTGGTTGATTCCTTTTCACATTGTCTCTTTGGCAACGAATTATCCACACATATATTGTGCACCACTCATATTACTATTGAATATAATTATTTTATTGTTATTTTAAAAGGACTAGGTGATTTTATGATCAAAACAATAAAATACGAATAAAATTTGCTACCTATTTTTACCGCTTTCCTGTTTCATAAAACCTTATCTGATGGAGTAATGCATAGATTAAACAAGTTTAAAGCAAACCGTGCCTGTAGATCAAATCTGGTTACTGTCATTATCAGTATGCTTTTGCTTCATTTCAACGTCTTCATCCAATGTAAACAAATATGACTAAAATGTATCAGATTATATCTAGTCGACCAATGGTGAGAGAAAACAGTACGATTAAAATTAGAAAAGATTGTTTCCTAAAAGTTTGTGTTGTGTTTTGGTATATATATATTCATAAATGTAATAAATAACTCAATGTATTCTGAGATTTTTGACGTACGATAACCTTGAAATACTATAACCGTTTATACTAGATAATCAAATATTTGTTGGCAATAGTTTAGCTTCTCACTGTACCTAGAATGATTTGATAAATATCAATGAATTGAGAGAGAATTTATTCGTCAGTAAATTAGTTGTTTACATGTGTCTTAGCATGTTTATTATCATTCATATGCCAGTTCCAAGGCGCATAACACTAAATAGTCAATAAAGCCATAAGCATTCAGTTGTAAATGATCATTTACAATTAGATCATAGAAAATTTAGGACAAACAACAGCCACATTATAGTTTGCGATGACGAGGAAATTGAATTTAATTCGATTCAAATATCGATCGTGATAGGTAGTTGTTACATTGTGAAATCATCAACAGTATTATAAACTGTTAGGAAAGTCAAATACACTATAAAGCACTCCCTCAAGGTGGTTAATTTAGTCACCTTTATTTTTAAAACACGATAAATAAAGTTTAAAAATGTTAGGTTACAATTTTTACAATTTTCGACACTACAGTTAGAGGACGTAATTGATCTGAAAATTTTGATTTATGTGTGCTATACATTTTAAACAACCTCTTCATGCAAAA
This sequence comes from Schistosoma turkestanicum, assembly GCA_944470395.2. NCBI lineage: Eukaryota > Metazoa > Platyhelminthes > Trematoda > Strigeidida > Schistosomatidae > Schistosoma > Schistosoma turkestanicum. The sequence continues at coordinate 8,120 of CALYCR020001000.1, forward strand.
ACTTCATTTCATATGAAGATAACTAGATGCACAGTTTGAAATGGAAATTTTAATATACTTGCTTATTCCATTTGTATCGCAGTAATTTCTCTCTCCATTATTTAAAATAATAAACTTATATTTATTTGAACTTTCATAAACTTGGCTTTTACTTTCTTTCTTTTGAAATAGCTTGACAAGTTTATGTGTGGTCAGATTCTTCGTACTGTACAACGCAAATAAATCAGTTCAATATAGTTCTCTATCTGAAGAATGAAAATTTCAAAGTAAAATGTTATAATCATGTGACGAACCAAAAATATTTCCCAATGAAGTGTTTATATTCTGGTACCTTCATTACTAGTCAAACTGAGCAAATAAAAAGTGGATTCTTGATTTGAATATTCAGTCAATCAAACATTTGAACGCTCTCTTTCATTGAGACTCATCGACAGACAGAATGTTGACAGTAGAAACAAATACGATCACATCATGTTTTATCTTTTATTTTCTAACTAATATTCATGATAAACAAATAACTTAAACTATTATTGTTCCTTATTCTGCTTACATCCAAGCAGCATAGATCGATACTTCGTCAATTCTTCTGTATTTCATTATTTGTACACTGAGGGACAAAATAGCTAGTACTTATGTTCTTGAAACACTTTGATCATTACGAAAACAGAATTCATTATATAAACAATACGATTTTGTGATGAAGTACTTCCGTTTGTCATTTATATATTATAACTGTTTATTTCAACAATGATTACAGAATTCATAGACGAAGTATGCTCGAAAATGCGAAGTAGTTAAGTACTAATTTTCTTGTTCAATGAAGACATTGAGATTTCTTGAGTGATCCATTAATAAATTTATCATAATCTTGTCCATTGAAGACAAACAGTTAATCTCTATTCATAGTGACGCTTGCAAACTACTAAATTATTCCATTCCATCAAATGTAGACTCAGCGACTGATGAAAATGTTTTATGGTGGCAAGTTTCTACGTGTTCTTATTCTTCGTAATTAGCTCCTCTAGACAAACGTTACCAAATAGCGTCTGACGGTTAATAAATCAGATGGTGAACTCAAAGTGTTGAATACGTTTATTTTGGCACGCCACAAATAAGGATAGCTGACGACAAGCAGACCGGAGAGGCAGACTAGCGAGTGAATGGTCGAATATGCGAGTGAGTTATTGAGATTTAAATATTTGTATACATACAAAGGAAAATCTCTGAGTCATCGTGATATTTAATAGAACAATATTAAAGCAAAAAGGATGCATATGGGCGTAGGCGTTAAGCGATGCTCAGTTATACCGGCTCATAAAAACCACACAATGACAGAAGCCAGTGGAACATATTAGTTATAATTTTACACATTTCTTGGTTAAATATAATAATTGAAAAGGCTTAACCAAATTGAATCTGAGAGAACTCGAATATACGTGGAGGCACGACAGTTTTACGGATCACAGAAAATAAGTACAGATGATCGCATGCATCTGCTATATTATTGGGGATATATGATAACAACGTAGAATGCCATCTCAGTGTCACATGGTTTTTAAGTAACAACGTGGAATCAAAGGATTATCAATCTCTATCAGATCGTCTTGATAGTGAGGATTTATTCAGCCTCATTTTGCAAATTTCTTACATTGAGGCAAAACATTTCAATGTAGATGTTCGAACATTAGTTGACAATACTTATAATTCTGATACGTTATTTGTGATATGACTATCCATTAAAGCATGGATAATGCCATAATCAGACTTAGGCACTATGGCATCTTTCTTAGCCATATATGTTCTTACATCAGTTATCAAATCTGAGCAAGCATTTTCACATAGGCGTGTGTAACGCTGGACTAAATGAATACGATATCGTGATAAAGGTGACCTACAATTACATAAATCGAAATCATCACGCATTTTTGAAATTGAACTGATGATTTGAATTACGGGAAGCTTTTAGGTTCATCAATGAAAACAGGTGTCACAGATAAAATAAAGATTTCTGTTTTTACACTTTTTAATTCATAAGTGAATGCTTGTTAGATCACCTTTAGAAACTCGTACCACTGGAAGGCCTTTTTCACTTGGTATATGACACATAAGCAGTGCGTGAATATTGCGCGATTTGAACCAGGGACCCTCTGACTTGTCCGCGAATGCCTAGTCTCTACAACGCTGTGGCTGTATCCAAATGTGCTAATGTCCAGCTCTGGTTAATTCTAACCGCGTACTAGCTTCTGGAGGTGTGTCTACGAGTTCTTTCGAGAAGACGTGACTAGTGCAGTTCACCTCTGACGGCTCAGGCGGTAACTATTAAAAACTAATGAGTGAAGTCCCGCCAAATCTGAGTCCGAAGTTAACACTGTTTTGTGCCAGCAACATGGTCAAGATGTTAGGCGTTCGCGAATAAGACCGAAGTTTTCCGATTCCAGTCCTTTGAGATGCAGGAGTAGTGGATGTTCATTGCTGATGAAAAACACACCATGATGCATCGACTATACAGACGTTTCAGGTTTCTAATGGTGATCCAACAGTGATTTGTGGATTATTTCATATGAGCAAATATTTTATCCATAGAATCTTAACATGATCAGGATTTCTGTCCTGTTTACCGCGTATATCGTAATTAAATCAGGTGACACTGGCAACCGTTTCCCTGATAAATCCATTATTTTAATGAAACGTAACAATGATAACTGTTCAATGCTGAAAGTTATCACTAGTACACTGTTGACCGAATTCCTGAGAAAATGTCCGCAACTGAGATATGTCATGGAGATAATTGTGTTAGGGCCGTGTTAAATCTGTGGCTATCGCCATTAAAAAATACAGGAATATGCTGGCGTAAAATCATTCCATTAGTGAAACTGGACGATAGCACCATCATATCAGTGGCTTAAAAAAGCAGCGTCACCACGCGAGACCGAGGATTTCGGGTGCTACTTCAGATCGTTTAGACATTGAGAAGTTTTTACAGCCTCATCTGACAAAAGTTGTTTCACTGACACAAAAATTATCAAACAAGATGATTGATTAACACCTGAAAACATCAGTCGTGCTTTTGACGCGTTGGTTGTGATATGACAGCGTCTACTCTATCAAAGGTTTGATTCAAACATATATAATACCAGTGATGGACGTGACCTAAAATCAAAATCACCACGTCTGACATTCAGTGTGACGGTCGAAGTATTGAAGTCTTATTGTTATTGCAAATTATCGAGCTGTGAATAATCCAGTTAGGCAGAACAGTGGATTATTCTGGTCTCATGAACGCCGGGTACAGAGTATGGTCATGATCTCATGAGTTGAAAGCGAAATGGATTCCACAAAGTTTCAAGTAACCAGTTTCGCTGATAGCGTCAATGTGATTGTTTTGTCA
>CALYCR020001001.1:0-11516 GCA_944470395.2 Schistosoma turkestanicum
ACCACCGTACTAATGACACCCGAACGTTAGACCCCTCCGCTCAAAGAAAGAAGACGGAAGACGATGTAGAACACTTCTTGTCAGAATCAAAAAATATACAATCAAACATGCGTATTTATACAATTATATAAAAGTCGTTAATTATTTGAACATGCTTCAAATAGTTCGTCAGGAACGATAATCATATAGTTCATCATAAATGAAATAGTTTATCATGAACATGAATCATATAATTCATCATTAATGAAATAGTTTATCATGAACATTGATCATATAGTTCATCATTAATGAAATGGTTTATTATGAACAAAAATCAAATAGTTCATTAAATCCACAATATGCGTGGCTTTATTCTCGATTGACTATCCCAACACCTCCCCGGAATAAGATTTTTTTCTTGGGTCCACTTGTAGTCTTACGACTGGTTTGCGGCGGCGTTCCATTCTGGTTATGGGGTTTCGAGTTAATGTCTCCAACCTTCCCTTTTCTTCGGCATTCCGGGGCAAATGTGCAGTTGTCGGTTCTGTGATCAACTCTAGGGGTAGATTCACGCGATTATCACCCGAGCGTGCCATTCTTTGATCCCTTCGCATTTGGTTCGTGTGTCTAACACAGCTTCCGAAAGCTCCTATGATTCGATACAAAACTCTTCCTAGTCTTTGGACGACTGTTCCTGGTTCCCATTGATTTTTACCACGATATGTTTTTAGGAACACTTTATCGCCCACGTTGAAGCTGCGAATATTTTGATTTGGCCTATATCTATTCGCTCTTTTAGAGGGCCACATCGCGTTAAAAATAGTCCGAATACGTCTTTCAAACATCGCTTCGGCTGGAGACTTCCCCTCTGGGACCATAGGGTTCGGAGTGCTTCTGAAAGCCGTTAAAAACCTCGTGATTACTTGGCTAGTTGGTCCCGCATCTCCCCCTTTCAGTAAAGCTCTTTTGAAAGTGTTCACGAAGCGTTCAGCCTGTCCATTCGATTGGGGGTGGTAAGGTGGGGACCGTAGATGCGTTTTGCCGTTTGAACTGCAGAATCGCCTGAATGAGTCGGCAACGAATTGTGATCCATTATCAGTTACCAAGGTTTCTGGTACTCCGAAACAACTAAATAAGGTGGACAGCTTCTGAATAGTTTCTGAGGCTGTACAATTCGGCATGCTGTATATTTCTGGCCATTTTGTATACGCATCTACAATAATTAGGAACATTTTACCTTGGATTGGGCCAGCGAAATCTGCATGAATTCTTTCCCAAGGTCCCGTAGGTTTCTGCCATTGTTAAGGCTCGCATTTCGAAGGGTTTTTTGCGGCGTTTGTACATTCGCCCAACGCTTCTGGACATACGTGATGATGCCTTTCTATAATGGCATTTCCCGGATTTGACTCTAAAGGGTTATTGATTCTTACTCGCCAGCAGATATTGTTGATAGAATGGTCTGTTAATTTTAATGCATCTATGAGGTCCAACCCCAATACATCAAGGTCTGGGTTTTTAGTTAGGTATACAGTTGCACTTGTTGTTGTCCCATGTTTTGAAACAGTGCACAGTATTTCTCCAACATTATTTAACTTGCCACCAGATGCGCTGTGTGCTAGTTGCTTCGTAGAGTGAACTGTAGGTCTTCCAATTTTCTCCCAAGTTTTTGGACTGATAAGGGTGATGTCAGATTCTGTGTCCAGTTGAAGACGGATACGGTGTGAATTCATATCCAAAGTCACATACTTTCTTCTTTGGTGAATTCTTGTCTGATTATGAGACACCAATACTTTGTTTATTGACTTACCAGAACTGTATTTCTTGGAATCGACTTTCGCGGAGTAATGTCTGCGAGTTTTTGTCCTACATCGAGATTCTTTGTGACCTTTTTTGTGACATTTAGAGCAAACATATTCTTTGTATTGGCAAAACTTCTTGTAGTGCCAACCTCCACATGACCAGCATGGAGATGAGGGCTGGTTGTCTGTGCTCTTGTGATGCTTTTGTGAAACGGAATTTTTCTTTTCACTAATGGAATGCACGTATGATGAGAGGCCATTGTTTTCGACCATGGAGGTATCATGCTTCAAGTTTAATAATCTCTAGCACTCTGCAGTTATTTCTTGAAGCGAGATGTTTGGGCCATGTTCTATTTTACTTAGGATTCTGGTTCTTATATCAGCATCTTCGGGAGATTGTAAGCTGCACACAAACACAAGGCACTTAAACTGATCTTCCGTCATTGATGATAATTTAAATCGTTCACATTCACGATTTACTAAGCCAGCATGCTTTACCCAGTCATCTTCATTTGACTTGATTATTTTGAGGCATTGATAACGAATATTAAAGAGAGATGACTGTTCAGAGAAGATTTGCGACAGCGTATCAATTGTAGCATCAAAAGAGAAATCTCGTGGGTTCTTTGGGAGGATGAAATTACTATAACGTTCGTGTTCGATTGTGCCGAGCTTTCTCAAAAGGATTCTGACTTTGGTGGCGTCATCAAGATTGTTGAGGTCGACCTTGAACAAATCCTCATACTTCTTAAACCAAGACTCGAAAGTCACACCAGCAAGGCCATCAAAATGAAATTCATGAATGGAATTAACTATCGAGTCTGTATGCGGATTATATGAATCATCGGCAAAACCTCTGTGATTCAAATTCATTTGTTTCATTAACAGCTCCAACATACGTTCCTGTAACTGTTCATATCGTTTACCTTGACGTTCCAGTAAAGATTCTAACTGTTCAAGATTAATTGACATTGTGAATTGTGAGCCCCGTCGCCACTTTTATGTTTTGTGGATATGGTTTTAACCCCGTCGCCACTTCTATGTTTTGTGGTTGATGTAACGTCAACCACCGTACTAATGACACCCGAACGTTAGACCCCTCCGCTCAAAGAAAGAAGACGGAAGACGATGTAGAACACTTCTTGTCAGAATCAAAAAATATACAATCAAACATGCGTATTTATACAATTATATAAAAGTCGTTAATTATTTGAACATGCTTCAAATAGTTCGTCAGGAACGATAATCATATAGTTCATCATAAATGAAATAGTTTATCATGAACATGAATCATATAATTCATCATTAATGAAATAGTTTATCATGAACATTAATCATATAGTTCATCATTAATGAAATGGTTTATTATGAACAAAAATCAAATAGTTCATTAAATCCACAATATGCGTGGCTTTATTCTCGATTGACTATCCCAACAGGCCCCTCCACAATTGTTGCATTAAATGTTCCTTTTATGATCCACTCGTTATGCTGCAATCTTTCGCTTCAACTCCTCAATCTTCCTCTCAACATTATTAATCTCCTGCCTTCCGCATCGGATCGGAGATAATGTTCGTGTCATCAGCGGACGAGTCACATTCGCCAGTTAGCCGTTATCCGTAGGTTACGCTGCGTTTACTAGCCCCAGTTGCTGTGACACGGAGTCCGGCACACTCTCGATAAGCTTTACGCCAACAAATGTGCCTCCGACTCCTCATCGATTTTCAGCAGCGCACAGCGCAACAAGCTGGTGAGCTCCACAGTAAGCACCTGCGATTCGCCATCGACCGACTACCTCACCCCACGGGAACTTCTGCAGCGCTTCCTCCCTGTCCACTGTGCAGTCGAACTCTGTCGTCAACCGCTCCGTGACTGCTTCCCATGTTGTTATCCCGCCAGCACCGTCCAAGCTGTCGTATACGCCCCTAACACCACAAAGTTTGCCTTCGACTCCTTCACATACAAGCTTCACCAAGCCCTAAAATTACTTCAGAAATCTCAACATATGTCCGTCCTCTAATTACTAAAGCGACGCAGTGTTCATCGCTTGTGTAGGCGGCGACACCAAATGTAGTGAAGAAGAAAATAGGTGACAGAGACCGAATTGTATTTAGCGAAAATTACAGAGTTATTTGGTAAAAAAGTAACACCATATCGTAAATCGGTAATTTAGAAAATATCAATCCATCATATCGAACTGTACTGTTCCTGTTGCAAACATGAATCCATTGTCTGACATTTCATTGTTCATGCGTTTCATACATATACCACTGTGGTCCTCGGTCTTCATTTGTTGATCTTCTCCCATCCTCTGCTGCCAGACATTACGTTTCTACTCGCCTCATATAATAATTATAACTAACACGCACCAAAATAGGAGGGTTTCGACGATATGTAAACATATGCGGTTACGTGTCTGAAAGGCTGCTTTGTTGAAATATATTTTCACTGACCTTGATCTCAGTACATTTTTCTTACTATTTATTCTCTCTGAAAGCAATACGTTTTACTTCAATCATTTGTGATCGTCGTTCACGCCATACAAATTGGTATCGGTTAGTAACAGCAATCATATAATCCTATTTTTCAATCGTTTTCCTTTCATTCGTATTAGATCTGTTCGTCATAAAATGGAAATGTTGATTAGAAAAGCAAACGCCAAAACAGTGAACACCATCGCATAAACCTGATTAGAAGGAATTTGTTGACTTGAAGATAAGAGCATGATTCTTATCTTGTTACACAATGCAGGTCATCCGACAGACTTCTTGTTGATTACATACCGAGATATATAACAACACGTTTCTACCGAAAAAAATCAAAAAACGTTTGTGCCACAATTTATCGCGCGTGATCATTTTCAGAGAAAAATAATGAATTCAAAAATCGATATTTCACTAACATTGCTTGGTTATGTGTGTGATATTCAATCACAGAAAAGCAAATGTGAAAATCCATTGCCTAAGTGTGATACACATTATACCTAGAAATAATGCTTGATATTCCACAAGAGACCAATTCAAATCTGTTATGAAAATCGGGCTTGTCTCATAACTTGACTACTCCTATATTCAATAAGGAATAATCTCATGATACCAATCGCTTGTAAGATTATCACTTATTCACATTAATGAAGCTGGATTTCCAAGTCGTTTGATGCTAATTTCATTCAAGGCGCGCATGACTAATACTGTTCCCTTAGGATTCTGCAATATACACTGATCGTCCGACCACACTACCAAAGCTAATCTTATTTGCTGCAGAGAACTTATTCAAAGAAACTAATTCTTATCAACACTATTTCCGCATTTACTGACTGCTCAATTCTGTTGGCTTTTGTGTTGCGATCGCATATGCGAGGATTCGTAGCAGTTGGAATATACTCAGTGAGACCCAAAATCAAGAGAGATTGGTCTACAGAAATTTCCATTTGCGAATAAGTCATTACTAATGCTGTAAAATACAACACCTTTAGATTAGGAATAATAGGCATGAAGCAACAAAAGGAAACTAATCAGTTTGGAGTGAACGACGAACACAAAAGATAGAAGGAAGACTAATTGCTTTCAAAGAGAAGAAGTAGGAAGAAAAATGTATCCAGATTGGGGTCAATCAGAATATATTTGAACAAAGCAGCCTTTAAGACCCGTGACCTTATATGTCCACAGATAGTCATTTCCCTTCTATTCGCAGATCTAGTTGAATGAAATTAGCATCAAACGACTTGGAAATCCAGCTTCAATAATGTGAATAAGTGATAATCTTACAAGCGATTGGTATCATGAGATTATTCCTTATTGAATATAGGAGTAGTCAAGTTATGTGACAAGCCCGATTTTCATAACAGATTTGAATCGCTCTCTTGTGGAATATAAAGCATTATTTCTGGGTATAATGTGTATCACACTTAGGCAATCGATTTTCTCATTTGCTTTTCTGTGATTGAATATCACACACATAACCAAGCAATGTTAGTGAAATATCGATTTTTGAATTCATTATTTTTCTCTGAAAATGATCACGCGCGATAAATTGTGGCACAAACGTTTTTTGATTTTTTTCGGTAGAAACGTGTTGTTATATATCTCGGTATGTAATCAACAAGAAGTCTGTCCGATGACCTGCATTGTGTAACAAGATAAGAATCATGCTCTTATCTTCAAGTCAACAAATTCCTTCTAATCAGGTTTATGCGATGGTGTTCACTGTCTTGGCGTTTGCTTTTCTAATCAACATTTCCATTTTATGACGAATAGATCTCATACGAATGAAAGTAGAACGATTGAAATGACTATGTTTTCGAATGAGGGTATTTCATTGTTTATGCACAACATCATTTGATGTTTCTATTTAGAAGGAATAGGCTAATTGATGGAAAGACTTTGTCATCCTTCATATAGCTTTGAATAATTAGAATTGTTCAATCAACGTGCTTATTGACTACATTTCTGGTTAATTTGAAACATTTTTTGAATATTTATCGTGGTAAAATTATCATTTCTGTTTTATGAAATGAATAGAACAATAGGCTATTTCTGTGCAGAGGAATATTAAATTCTCAAGCCTGTTTTACCCTGGAAGGCGTTGACCGCCAAAAACTTTTCATCAACCTTCTCAGCCCAGAACATCCATTTACCGTTCTCTCCTATGCCCGTATATTCGTCGATTGTCTTTCGCCACTTCTCGTGTTAATCTGTTTCGTGGCCCTACTGTGTTCCAATACTTTGGAGTTTCAAAGTGAAAGCTTTCTCGTGATTTAGCTGTGTTTTTTCCACAGTAAAGTTCTTATGCACTACCACCGCGTCTTTCTCATTTCTTCCTGCTTAAGATTCTTGCGTGTTCATTCACACAATATCTTGTTCCGGATCGTGTCTTGTCAACGGACATCGGGTTATAACAATCATGATTTCCTAAGTCTTCTGGATGAGAGTTTAGGTATTTCTATAAGAATCGGCGCTGAACAGTATATCTTTCTTGCTCTTTTATTTAACATGCAGATTTTGGTGTTTGTTGATGGTTGTTTGTAATAACGAGTGCTGTTTACTTGTATAAATGCACCCTTTGCATTGTCGATCGCTGTCGAATCCACTTTGATTGTCGATTCCGAAGGACTTTCGACATCGAGATAATGCTCTAACTCACAGTCAAAAGGCGCAACCGTTTCAACCGACAGAAGAATAAATCCATATGGCTTTCGTCATGACTGATTACCACCTTAAACAATAAAATGCAGTTCATAAAGATACAGAAACATAGAAACATATAGACATAGAAAGACATATAAACTCCGATGAAATACAAGTATTGTCACCTCATATGGAATCGAACAGTTCAACAAAATGGACAACTTTGGAAATCAATATGGACAAAATACAGATGCAAACGTGGAGTGAATTTCCCAAACAAAGCCTTCCAAAATATATCTTACAAAAGTTATCAACCACCTCAAAGGCGTTTCCGTCAAGATTAAGTCGTTTGACGCATTTTGTATTTTATCAAATATTCCTCCTTTTACTTTTATACATTTTGAAACCTGCTGCTGCTTCTTGTGATCACGTTCTCTCGTATTTGATTTTGCATGTGCCGTACAAGAGTCAGTTAATGTGCGAAGTATGGATCGCTCATCTTCATCCTGACTGTCCTGTGTATCCCGTGACTTTTTCCAGGCACTGACGTCTTCACAATTCAGTTGGTCACCAGGAGTAGGAGAAAGGTTGACAGTAATCAACCTTGACTGGCACCGGTCAAAATCTTCAACGAGTCTGTCCTCGATGCACGATTAGGCAGTTCAGTCTTTCAGAAAATTTATGTATGTTGTTAAAAATAACTTCTCAGGCACTCGTAGTGTCGAAGTAGCCTCTATAGTGTTACCTTGTCCACGCTATCGAACGCGTTCTCGTAATCGTTGAAGTTTATTTAGAATGCTGTGTTTATTTCAATTGATTGTTCTACAATGGTACGTATAGTTGCAAACGATCGATCCGAACGGGATCCAGCCTCTTGATATCGAAGTTGGGCTTTCACGAAGTCCTTTGTTCTGGTTGAAACACTCTATTTTAGATTTAGCAAAGATCACCAATCTTTGATATTTTTGATCAGGTTACGTTCTTAGCAGTCTGTTATTACCTGTTTGTCATCTCAAATCTGGTTTAAAAGAATGAGGAATATATTTGCAGTCGCCACCACATCTGACTTCCCCGCCACTTCTGGAATGTTTTCTAGTTCTGCTGCCATAACACCCTTGATTTGTAAGATTGCCATACTGATCTTTTCATTTAATGGAAAGACAAAATTTATTAGATATCCGTGGATTCTTCTTCAATGTTTGGTGATTTCAGTGTATCATGTTGATTCAAGAGCTCCCTCAAGTGATTTTATCACCTATTTCTCTGTTCTTCAGTGTTTTAGAATAATTTCCTTTCATTTTTTCACAGATTCAACTGGTTCTCGATAGTTTTTCTCGAGCGTACTTGTGAAATCAAGTTTCCTCCTCTTGCAGCATTATCTGGTGTTGTGAGATCTTTTAGATTCCTAAGTCTCACGCTTCTACAAAAATGTCTTCTCATTCTCAGAGTAGAGGTCAAATGTATGAGATTGAGTTTTCTTGTCAGCTTTTTTCCATGGAGTTTGTTTTCTTTTGAATAGGGTCAATAATCCCATATCCAACCTGTCTTGAGACCGCCAGCAGCCACACAGATGCATTAGACAGGGTACTTTCATCTAGCTTTGCCTCATCCAAACCTTTTATTCTATTTCTGCTCACAATCATATTTCCAGTAGAATACACCCACTGAGAGTCAAGCCCTTGTCACATGACATTTGATGATGAAGGAATAGTGAAAATGTGAACAATTATCTTATAAGTGTTGATGAACATTTTCTTCTTCTTCCATGAACATCATTATACGCGTTCGATCCGCTTGTTGACATAGCACAAATAACGGTTTTTTATTTCTTTTTCACCTGATTTGCAAAATATAAACTGTATTGATTTTAGCTGAATTTAAGAGTTATCAGATTTTTCCACTGAATGACTGCATCACTGTTAACCCCACTGTCAATACTTGTGGTACTGCCTACAAATGTTTCTGTCCTCTCTCGCTGTTGAAAATGTCATTCGCAGTACCCAGATTCCCATCTTCCTAATCCTGAAACAACAGCTCTACGGAACACTTCGTCAAAATCATGACGCTTACAAAGTGTCTTATGATCTTTGTTTTATAATATCTCCAAGTTTATCTGGAAAGCTCCATCTCTGAATACTTTGAAGGTGAATATCCTCTGTTGGTGTGCCATTATATACGGCTTGTTTTACCATACTTTCTAACAAGCCTATTGCAAAGCACCTGTTGAAAACCTGATCTTGCACAACCAATTACTAATTTGGAGCCCATAATATTCTGTTCTGCATATAATAACATTTTTGATATACTGTTTAACTGCAAAGAGAATGCATGACCTGTCGGTGTCGAGGACCTACTTCCTGGCGTTAAACTATTAATTTTTGAAGCGAAAATCGAGTTTCCTCTTTATATCGAGAATAACTGAGATTAGATTGTAGACACCGTCATCATTTCTATCGATATACATATCATATGCATCGTAGGAATTCGAAGATTGTCGTTTAATACTGACATCAAGGATGAATCACTAACAGACCACGAACAAAAGCTCAGGATGGTAGCTTTGTCGCGGAATGATACTCATCTGCAGTGAATGTCCACGACTGCTGTGACCTCATGCCGAGATTCGACGCTTGTTTGCATGGCGGTAGGTCTCGTGTTCGAATCTTGCTTGTCATATTAAATCTTAGTCTGCTACTGCGTTTTAGTTTCGCGGGTTAAAAGCGAAATAAAACAAAACAATCTCTCAACGTTGAACCTTTGATTCCTGAACGAAGGACCAATAAAATTATGACGATATTATTTATTTTAACATATGCCTAATTTAGCATTAAAACAATACGTGAGATTTTTCACTGATTTTTTGGTTCTCAGTTTCACATATCGCGGATTTTGTACAAAAATGTTCTTAGTCTCTATCGATACTTATAGCATCATAACCGAAAAGCAAACCATTCGTCGACTGATGATTTGTTCCCTGAAGACGAAATAACATTTCTTGGAAGAAAACCTGTCCATTTAAGTTAAGTGCTATCGCGTGTACATAGTTCCTACTGAAGACAAAACGTGAGATCGCGCGTAACCTCTATGTTCATCAGCGGTAGATATTCATCACGTTAGAAGCTAACTCAATGGGTCAAATATAAGGCTTTCGCATACAAAAGTAAATATCCTGGATCAGAATAATGCATGTACTAACAGTTTTAAAATGCTTAGTCGCGATCATTCGCTATGAGTCGTTGACTAAGACGATACATCATTACTGGTTTTCCAGGTTTCTGATGGCGTACGAGCAAAAAATGATTTATGTTTACAGTGCTCAACATGTTGAATGCGGACATGGGTCGATATTTTATAGACTGAGTTGTAATAGACGTTGTTTCAATGCTATCTGTCAGTTAAATATGTTGATTATCACTGAATCCACGATTTTTGCAGAATATAACTTTCTTTGGAAATGATTGTTGATTAAGTCAAACAAAGTCATAGTCTGTCCTTTAGAGTTCCTCAACTGTTTACTTCATATACTATCATTTTTTTGTGTTACGCACGGTTGTTCAACAAGATCAATTAAAAAATATGGATGATTCATGTGTTGTGATTTTGAGTAAGCGCTTCGATACGAATACACTTCGATAAAAATAGACAATAATTCCAGAGTGATTTCTGCGTCCATTTAGTCATCTGAGTTAAAACTTTGATCTGTTATTCTGTAAAAATTTGTAGTGTAAGTGTGTTCATCTTCGAAAATATGTCATCAAACACAGCGATACAACGAATGAACAGTTATCTTTCTAACGCAACTATACTGCGTATCAAAATTTAAAAATCAGTTTCCGCTTTATCGAGATAACTCAATCTTGTTACACAGCTTATACATGCAATTATAAATATCTGCGATTCAAAGTTGATCTATCTAACATTTCTCTCAGCACTTGCGAATAAAGTGAATTCGGATGGATGACAGAACAGTTAACTTTGTAAAAAAACGCTAATATTTGCTACAACTTTACTATCAGTTTATAGATAACCGAAATAACTAAATCTGGACATTTAGTTTGCACCCAACGGATGATAATTTAGTAACGAAAAGTGAGAGCGCTCGAAATTAATACATTTCTCCTACATCAAGACAGTGAAATGAAGGATATTGACTGTGGCAAGTTTCAGTATAATTTTTTCACAAAATAAAGATGCAAAAGCATTGATTTTAACTGCAATACATTATTGAACAAAAATCATGCTTCCAAAATATATCTCGGTATCAGCCTCAAAAGATTTAACAGATTGATAGGTACAACATGCATAATATAAATTGGTATAATATGAAATGGGTATTTGAAAACAAATATACGTGAACAAATAAATTAGGTAGTGAACAAGGACATTTATTTTTCATTTAGGCAACGAGAAAATGAGAATCAAAACATATTAGGAAAATATCGTATTCAGGAAATTATACCATTAACTGATGCATTGAAATAAGTAGTGGTTTCAGAAAGACAGTGAAGATTATTAAAGCTTGAATTGTCTGATATATAAAATAAAATTCATTATAGTGAAAAGTAGTTGAAAACAAACAATTGATCAGAAGAATCGCTTATATGCACCAGTG